>JACJUY010006869.1:32516-80307 GCA_014220935.1 Platorchestia sp. MABIK
CGCAGCAGCTCTTACTACTTTTATACACAAGAATTTGAGATCTATTTATATCTTTCTTCCTCTCTTTATCTCTAGACCTCCGCTTGCAATCTCGTTTACACATAACTAGGCTACATTTGTACAGGACCTCGCTGCATCTTGACACTGATCTTTGTCCATTCTATTTTCACATTGCTTGATAACACTATTACTGAAATCATTAAATTTTCATCCTTAGATTAAATTAGGATAGAAAATCATAAGATTAGGTTAACTCAACCCTTATATGTGTTCAGAAAGTGTGTTATAAAAAAGTGTCCCATCATTACATTTATGGGGAAATTACTCTATTTCTTCAAGAGCTAAGCAATCTATCGGCATGAAAAGTGTAAAGAAGCGCTAGACTTAGAGTTCAAGTGTTTTCAAACGAAGTAAAAGCGTCAGAGGCTACTTCAATATACACTTAAAGTAAAAGTTTCGTTGTTAAGAAATTTATTAATAAACGATTGAACCACCTTTAGCTCGAGTTACAGCTTTCATCCTACTGGGCGTTGAAATTCTGAATCTACTGCACTTCTATTTTTGGCAACAATTGAAGTAACCTGTCCCCTAAAAAAGTCCCCCCTAAGAGTAACTACACCAGTGTTGTTGCAAGCCCATTCTAAAATTTTTCAATGGAGTTCAAACAAAAAAATTGCGGTGGAAGTTCATGAGCTCAAACGTTCTCTCATTAGCAATAAAGCCACCTTGAATATTTCTTGCCTGGTAGCTGCGAGCAGTGACGCCCTGAAAGATACTGTTGTCATCCGTAAGATAAAAGTCTATAAAGAATGAATGTGATCAGAAAGTTTTACAATTATATTCGGAGGAATTAATTTTGCAATTACAAAGAGTAGCAGATCTATCTCTATCGCAGTGATAACAATTCCAAATCATTACAACGCCTCCAGATAACTAAATAATTGGGACGATGCAAGGTAGATCCATATCCTCATGGGGCTGTCGCCTCACCCTAACATGCCCATCGTTCTGAAAGAGGATGAATCTGGACTCATTGGGCCTCCTTACATGCTTCCAATTCTCAATAGCCCTATTTGGGTGTTTTGGAGAGAATACCAGATGTTTTTACGATTTGCAGCCGTTACTAATAGCTTCCTGGTGAATTTGTATTTGCCTAAATTTATATTCTGTAACTCTTGATGCTCAGTCATTTAAGAAATAGTTTTTGGACTTTCACAAAACTCATTAGTTATCATTTACTTTGATGAACGCTGATTTTTCTTTATCAATCTCATCAGAGAGCCCTTGTCTCTGTTATCCAGAAAATTAGGCTTTCAACAATTTCCCCAAAATAAACAGCGTCAGCCCTTTTGTTTCCAGCGGACTATTGTTCTCCGTATCGTTCTGATATTTACCTTACACCAGTTACTGTGCAGAAGTCGTGAATTGATTTCTCACTTTGATTGAACCCAAGAATGCATCCTTCATCCAATTCTGACGGGTCCTATCGATGGGTTTTTACTTTTTCGTTGTTAACGAAAATGTAGAATTTAATGTGCTCTGAAAACAGGCTTCACTACTTGTTAATTTAAAATTTTCAAAAACTGATGAATTACATCAGGGCAAAACGTTAAGAAACCTTACAAAATAATTGATCAGCTACAAAATTTTGAGAAATATTTCAAAATTTAGTAAAAATCCCTTTATTTTCTTTTCTTTCACTCAATCGTCGACGATATGATGATATTAATACCTTCCAAAACCCGGCAGTTATCCCCTTCCATTGTTCTTTCACTAACCCATGTAAATAATCTTGATTTTGCAGATTTCTTCTCTGAGCCCTTTCGCTAATGATCTTCCACAAATTTTCGATAGGGTGCAAGTCGGAATTCTGAGCTGGTCAGTCCATGAAGAAAGGTCATCACTTTCCTCACCTTATGACATGGCGCATTGTTTGGCAAAGAAATGTTGTTTAAAGATTAAGGCGAAAGTTCGTCATAACATGGTGCTCAAGAAGCTGGAAATAAACTTTTGCATTAAATCTTTCATGTAAATGGTAAAGAAGTGTACTACTGCTGAATAAATCATTCATCACCCCATCAAACTCCCTCTACAAATTTGACTGTATTTGACGTATCGTGGGGATTATCTTTTACCAGTTCTACGTCATACATGAATTCTACCGTCAGAATCGAACACATAGACCTTTGATTCGTCGCTGAAGCGAATTCTGTTCCACTTTGTACTAGTTCGAAAAATATTCTCTGTTGCGAAGTCGAGACGGTTTTTTTGGTTTGTTTTTGAAATGAGAGGCTTGCCGGCTGCCCACTGAAAATTTCATCCTACATTTTTCTAACCTGCAAGAAACAGTTTTCTTTGAGGCAATATTTTCTCTCTTTTGACTGAACTTAAATAATTGATGATTCTGTCTTAAAAAAGTCCATTTTAGCCATTGTAAAAATTTTATAATCATTTCGTGCAAACGATTTTAGAAGTCTTATGGCCTTTGGTTTCACATGATTTACATCTACTTGTCATTCCACTTTTCAACACTTTTCTACCCACAAAAATATAAACGATTTACGCAATTTACTTTTCTCTATATGATTTGCCAGAATGATTCCCTTCTCTGTGAAAGAGGTTTTTATGTTAGGGGAGCTATTTTGCTTGATAATAGTTGCAACAACTATTGAGAATTGTCTATAGAGTCTTTCTTATATATCCATACAATATCGCTTCTAATGCTGAAATAAGAAAAACTCAAGGAAAAAGTAACATAATACTTTGAAATTTTGACAAGTTTTGCATTAGGCCACAAGAACGAAATTTTTCCTCAATAAGACTGACGTCAGCCATAACGGCTTTAACACGTTTCTGAAAGGTGGACGCTACGCGGATAATTTCTGCTGTTCCCAGCGACACCAGTCTTTTAATGTGCTTTTTAAAAGGTCACTATGGGTCAAATTCCAAAATATTGTCGATTCCCTGTTTTTCAGCTCATGTTATTGAGAATTCTTTATTCTAACGATATGGTCTACTGCTTTGCCTGGCTCGTTCGTCTGCTACAGCTTGCGAGGGGCCAGTCACTTACGTCATTATACGTTCAGGTGACGAGTTTGTCGGGCTCTCTTGAAAATTTGAACTTGTTGACGTTTGAAATGTCACTTCTCCCACAGTTTTGGAGGTGCAGGAATGGTAATTATATCAATTGAGAGGTCTTAAAAGTAGCTAAAAAAGGTGTAAGAGTTTTTCGATCAAATGATTTACTTGAAAATTATAACAGAATTAAATGTCAAAACTTTTAAAAATGAATTTTTTTGGGAAAAATCTCGAAATTCAACGAATCAAAATATCAAAATTTCACTAAAATGATTCTTTAAATATTATATTTAGCTAACTAAAAAACATGTTGCCAGTTCTGTAACTTTAAATTGAAGGAGGGCATACAATTTCCAAAATCCTTTTTTTCAGTTTTTTCGAAAAAAATCAATTTTCTAGTAAAATTACGAAAAAACATGAATTCAAAAAAGATCGTACATCATTTTACGTTTCATGTGAAAATTTAAGAGAAACCTGTAGGAAATTGACTGACTTGAGTTTTTACCCAGACTATGGCGTCAAGCACTCGTGGCACCCTCCAACCTCCAAAACGACGAAGCAGGTTCGAGCTTTCAGCAAGCGAGATTTAGCCATATAGTTCACTGTCGAAATGGCTTGGTGCGAAAACAAAGCCTTCTAATACAGTAAACACATTCTAATAAGGTTACGTGGAGCTTCGGGCAAGACTGTGGCATAAAATGCTATTTCTCCTACAGTTTTGAATGTACAGGAATGAAGCATAAATCATTTGATTGAGCTTTAAAAGAGCAACAAAATCGTCAGGTAGTCTTTTAAAAATCGATTTAGTTAAAACGTAATATGAGAAATAAGAGGAAAAAGTATGAAAATATTGAATTTGTGGGGAAAGAATTCATACAAAGACAAAAAATTGAACAATGAAAAACTGCCTAACACTTGCACAGCGCAATTAATTCTTCATCGATTGATGTAATTTTCATTCCTGCTGCTTAAAAATTGTAGAAGAAGCATTTTCCGTAAACCCCTTTTTTCATTTATTTAAAAAAATCATCTTTATAATATAAATAATTAAAATCTTGTTACAAAAAAGAATCGTTGCATTATCGGAAAAATTCGTTAGAAAATGACGGACTTTTTTCAATCAGACGGTCCCCTTAAGAGTTGTAATGCTGCTGTGAGGCTTTGTACAAGTTTTGGCTTCAGTTTTCGATCAAAATAGTAATCCAACGTGTTCAGGTCAGGCAAGTAGGAAGGCCAAAAATCTATTTCCACAATGGCCTACTGGACCTCTTCAGAAAATCAACGGTTTTGATCGCCCTGTGGGTGGGAGCCGAGTCGTGTTAGAATATGAAATTCTTTTCCAATTCATTGATTTTCATCCAATGAATAATTTATGTTTTGAAGAGATTGCAGAAGGATTTGGCATTCTCTTTTTCGTTGTCAGTAAAGATAGGATTTAATACGACATCCTCACTCGAAACCACGCAGAGGGTCATGACACTGGATGGTTTCTTCGTGGGCATCATGGGATGAACGTAATAACAATCCAGCAACCCTTACGTCTGTTACAAGCTCTATCAATTTCAAAACCTTCCCATCAAAAAACAACTTGAAAGTCGATTCTATGGTCTTCAACCAATAAAAGCTTTCTTGCACCACTCCAAAACAAACTTTTTTTCTCTTTTTAGTTAGGAATTTCTTCGTTCCTTGTACGTAAGAAGTGAGGTCTAGATCTTTGATCACCGCGTGAATTATCTTTAAACTGACAAATTTCTTCGTTGTTAATGTCGATAATGTGAGTTGTATTAGGTTTGACGCTTTTTTGACACTGGTTGAAGTAAGAGGTTTGCGAGTATTATTTTTTCGGCTTATGGGAGGCTCTGTAATCCTGGCCAAAGTTACCAAAACGCTTTTTACACTCGTAAAATGTTTCCCTGGGATACTGGAGGGATTTTATAACAAAGCCCGGGTTTTGGTCCTTGCGACGAAGTTCACCGACATCTGAACGTTTGGAGTATTTCATTGCATAATGTATATGCCACGAACTTCAAATGCCACTAGCTGGCTCCATACATAACTAAACATAACTGGTGACTTCAGCGTTGCCAATTTTTATTGTACGAATTTATCTCAAAGACCATGTATAAACCCCAACAAGTGTACTTATTGTTTTGAAAAATCATGTAGCCTAACAAAAGTAATTGTTTCTAAACTTACTGCCATACGATAATTCCCCGATTTATTTTCAAATAAAATGTACGTTAATTTTTGTAAGTCGTGCAACCATGTCTCTAGCTTTTAGATACTGAATTTATTTGCTTTTCTGGCAGTGCCATTGTTTTCGAACAGTTTCAGTGTAAAGATATACGTATATATTTTAGGTCACTAAATGTACTCATTGATTATATTTCAGGTGTTTGCCACTGAGCGCACCAAATACCACGGTCAGCCTATAGGCTTAATTGTGGCTGAGGACCGGGACACGGCCCATGCTGCGGCTAAGTTGGTCCGCGTTTTCTACTCCGACATCAAGAAGCCCGTCCTGCATGCCAAAGACGCTATTAGAAACAACAGACTTTCGGAGTGTGTCAAGCAGGACGGGCAGCCCTATGGAGGCGTCCACCACCGAGACACTGCCACACAAGCTGCCATTAACTCACAAGGTGTCACTTTCACGATTGTGAAATAAAATACATATGTGACTTGTTCTAGTAGTGTTTTTCGTAACGTTACATTTGTATTATCTATTGGTATTATGCTGCCTCATAACACAAAAAGTTTGGTCCAACAACAGTCACACGTTAGTGTTTAAAACTTATCCTTGAATTCTCACGCCAATATGTAGCCTCAGTGTACCATACATCATCAAGTGAGGTATTTCGTACAATTTACTAGGCTATTGGCATTACAGTACAAATAAGTATTCCAATCGTGAAACACTTAACCTAAACGTGCATTTTTTTACTTGCAGTTTCGCCTTCTCAGACCAGCTATTAAATACACAGATGAATTTAGAATAATTAAAAGTTTCATCTTGAGCAGCTAATATTTTTAAGTTACTGTTGGGAGTAATGTTTACATTGGAAATTTCTCAAACAGTATATTTTCAGCAGAAAAAATGTCAACGTTCGAAACGTCAAAGTTTTTTTTTTAATTTTGCTGTCGCCTGAACACAAAATCAAAAGACATGCAGCAACATGTGCGACTAGGTCAATCAAAATTCAAGGGAGTAGGTGATACTGCAATTAGAGTACGATCATATAAGCTGGCCATTCTGTCATGAGCTATTCTTCTCTCGCCCAGAACCACCGATCGAATTGACGCGCCGAGTCAAGGGCGAAATGGAGGTCAACACGCAGTACCACTTCCCCATGGAGCTCGTGATCGCCCGCGCCATCCCCATGGAGGACGGCTACGACATCGTCTGCTCCACGCAGTTCACTAACGAGACGCAAAAGGCCGTCGCTGACGTATTAGGTATTCCAGCCAACAGGTGTGTTGAGTCATAACGGAACAACCGCAAATTTGTTAATACAGATGAACTTCTTTCAAAAGCTATTTTGAAACAACGAACAGCCACACGAATAATTTTTAAATTATTGAATTCAATAGCATGTGAAGTTCATATTAGTGTTATCAATTATAATCATTACCAACGCTCATTTAAATTTAAGTGTAAAAAACTGCGTTCCAAAATTTATTTGTGTGCACCATGTCTGTTCATGATTTTTCTTGTCTTTTTCAGAGTTTCCACTGTATTATATCTCCGATCAGAATGACTTCCTAAATACGGATCAAGTAATCACTCATTCGTTACACTTACAGCGTAAACCTGAGCGTTCGACGCCTGGGCGGCGCGTTCGGCGTGAAGATCAGCCGCTGTAACCTCGCTGCCTGCGCCGTGGCAATCGCCGCTGCCAAAACTCGGCGTCCCGTGCGCATGTTCATGGACCTGCACACCAGCATGGCGGCCCTGGGGTGGCGGGAGCCCTACTACGCCACCTACGATGTAAGCTAATGATCTATGAAAATAATAATAAGAGCCGTCGCATAAGTATGTGTATTTTCCGTACCAACTTACATTAACTAACTAATGGCGAACTTTTAAGAAAGTCGTTAAAGTTCCCCAACTAACCCAACCGAACGATCTAAACCTATGCTAATTGAATTCAGCTTCCGGAATTGAAATTTAACTGAAAAAGTTAAGATATAGTCCTTATACGGATTAATACAAATAAATCATCCTTTTTATTTGCCTTTTTATATCGTGTTTTTCCTGAAAATAGTTTGGAATAGTTTCATTCATAAAATGTGAGTCTCTAAAATTAATCTAAATCATTGAAAACATTGCGTCTATTTATCATTCAAAGGCCTGGAGGTAATCTGAGAAACCCATTTAAAGCCACCGTACGCTTAACACTGGAACCTGTCTAGATATATTTCATAAAAATAAAAAAATAATTAAGTGAGATTAGAGCCCTCTATATAGTTTTAAAGCAATTGTGATAGTGAAGATAGCAGAGCTTGAAGTCATTGTTGAACAAATCTGGAAGTTTCGGCTCAAACTAAAACCATTAACAACAGCTGTAAAAAAAATATACAAACTAAAATATTCAGTACAAAATTAGAATTATAAAAGTTAAAAACATGTAGAAACACAACATTTACTCTAACATCTCGAAAATATTACACTTAATCTAACTGGAAAAACATTGTATATAATTCAAACCGGTTTCAAATGCTCATATGATAAATCTTGAATAAGGAGGTAGTTTTCGTATCAACAAAAACTTAAAATTTATAAATCAGACGAGCTTACAGTTGCGTTTCAAATTTCATTGCGTGATCTCTTCTTCTTGAATATATAGATTTGGTTAACTTCTCAAAGTTCTACAATTCCGACCAGCAAACTCGCAAAATCTCATTCTGAAGTTGAGTTGTGTGCACCCGTTGTATACACAGCAGACACTCATTGAGTTTACCGATATTTATGAATTGATCGAGCGCGCAGGTCAGGAGGCGAACGGTCTTTAAATCTAAGACAATGATCCTACAGAGCAACTATTTGTTAATTATGGAATGATTTTTCCATAATTATAGAAAACTTTTTCACTGTCTTTGAAATATCACAGACTAGTTCCCCGGGTTCACGCCCCAAGAGTTCAAGTCTTAATTACACTTCTTTCTCTCTTAGTCATTTTACAGTGAGACGGCGTAAAAAATTTGTCTAAAAACTGCCGAATGATTTTTGCAGTTAACTTTTTTGAAAAACAATCATTGCAGAAAAAACGTTCATGTCGAATGTCACATGCATACGGTGAATGATTGAACCTACGATGAGTGCGCGATGCAGTGAAGTTTTAGCGCTATTGAATCTTAATTTAACAGGACATAACCTGAAAAAAACAAATGCGCAAATCATTTAAAGTATTTACACACAAACAAAAGTTACAAATTTCGAACTTTGTTTTTGAATAGGTCAGTCTAGAAAAACACGCTTCTCTTCACGTTCTAGAGCAATATTCAATCAAATTAACGTGTTAAGTGTTCACGTAGCCCAAAAATTTTATCCCATGATAATTTTCGCGGAATAGAACAAGAGTTTCTTGCTTACTGCTTCAGTTTTATAACGATTCTGGTTCCAGATGATCCATGCTCCTCAGGTCTGTACGAGAGATGATCAGTGCACTTCTGAGGACTAGAATATCGTCAACAAACCGTCTAATCAAGATTGATTCATAGTCAAGAGGGCACTGAGATGACAATTTATTTCTTCATAACCCATATAAGAATTCGCAAAAGTGGGTCTTTAATGATGACTCATTCCTTAGCCTTCAGTTTGAATTTGAAAGTTATCTCGAAATTTGAGCAAACGGACTCCTACTGGCAGATCATGTGAGCTTTTGAAATGTCTACAAGTCAAACCTGATACTATTCTCAACATCAATACACGCATTATTCTTTTCAAGTTTTGTAATCGTTTAAAGGTTAACAAATATTGATAAATGTTAATTCTACAACGGCATAAGAAATTCCAAATCAAAAGCTGAAAGCTATTTGATTATATTTTTCAGAGTAACTCAGATGAAACTAAAATTACTTCATCTGGCTTACGAAGGTCCGAAGAGTTACTTAAAATTACCGAGATCCAGGAACGTCCTACGATGAGTACGTTCGGTGGCAGATAAGGCAACGTTTCCAAAGTTCCTGGAGCTTAAACAGTACGAGGCATTTTTTTGGTCTACAATTTTTATTCAAATTCGCAATCGAAACTTCTCTGTAATGTAGTAATCAATAGAAATGAAATCACACAAAAAACGATGAGCTTGAAAAACTGCGTTGCGGCGCTTAATGAATCGCAATTCATCGTTTTCATTTTTTTAGTCGTGGTTCACGACTAGACTAGAGTTAGAGAGTGATGCCTGACATGACAATGACGACTAAGAGAAATAATTTAGTACAATGGTTAATTTTTTTAACTGTAGATGGAGCTTCAGGTAGCGCAGCAGCCAAACTCAGCGATTGTCGTCTGCCATGGTTCGTTTCCTGTTTAGAAGTACTAGCACGAGCACTTTGACGTAATGACGGAGTCGGAAGCGAGAACCTCCGCTGATGATTAGCTGTTGCGTTGAGTGAACTCTCAGTCGAATCTATGACGCTACATTGATGAATCAGGAACTCGAAAGCGAGCGTTGCCTACTGGGTCCGTTGGGTGCACTGCAGTGCACGTCAGGTTGAAGAAACGCGGTTCGCGGTAATGGCTGATCACGGGGCAAGTGGTTGAGCTTACTTGAGCACGAGATGTAATATTGACTGAGAGGAAAACGTAAGCTCGGCGAGAGCCGTTTTCTTCAGCTCTACAAAAGATGAGAGCGCGCTTGCCCACCCCAAAGTTATTGGCGTCGCCAGATGTGGCGCACCTCGTTGAAACGTGCTATAAAACGTTTTAATCAATAAATTTATGGAAGGTAGGGTCTGTTTAGGTAATATCAAATCAATATAAACAATAAAAGCAAAATCGATTTCAGAAACACAATTTCTAAAACAAAATCCTCATTTGCCAAGCTCCCAAATGTGTAATTACGATACATGTTCACGATCATTCGACAGTTAATTGATGTCTTATTCTTCATTATAATTCAACTACCAGAGGCTGCTAGGTTTTTGAGGCTTTTTTGAAAGCCCTTATCTCTTTTAACTCATAATTATGTATTTAAAGTAGTTGTCCAATTTGCAAACATTTCCTGTGAGTCTCTTGACAAACAATTTTATTACTCAAGAAATTCAAAAAAATAACTCGAAAGAAAAAATCAGGCATAAGTGAAAATAAACTCTAAATTTGGCGGGATGTACAGATTGATATGTTTCCTGTTGTGCGCATCTGAAGAATTAACCTAAGGAAAATTCGAAGGGCAGTGAAGCCAGTGTCAAAGATACGCTCATCACATATTCTCAGTAGTTGATGTAATCAAAGACTAATGAAATCTGATCACATACTAATTAATTATTAACATCATTGGTAAAGCATTATCAAGCGTGATTGCTGTCATTTTTGACGAGGCGCGTGCGTTTGTTTTATATTATTGCCACCCTAGTGAAAAAAAATCCTCTTTTATGGACTGCAATATTTCTATGCTATTTAAAAAGATCAGAAATCTCCACTTCCGGCATCACTCTATTCATTGATTAAGTGTATGGTATTATATGAAGAATGACTCAAACTTAGTACTGTGTTTTCCTAGGTACTTGCATCTAGAAGAAACTAGTGCGTATTCTAGGACGTAGTCAGAGTGTTATCAAGTAACATCACTTCATAGTCTGAAATATTCCAACGTGGGTCATGATTGCTTACTCAGTCACACAGCAAATCATTGTTCTCTTACGTTTCATACAAAATTCATTTTTTAAAACTTCTAAGGTGGCGTTCGACCAGAACGGCAAGCTTGCAGAAGTCAACGTGCAGGTGTATGCCAGCCAAGGACACGTTGATAACGAGTCATCCTTAGTAATAACAGTCCCCGGCCTGCCTAACGTCTACACCAGCCCTGTGTGGAACATCGTCCCCCACAATGCCATCACGGACTGCGCCGCCAACACTTGGTGCAGAGCTCCTGGTTAGTTAGCTTTCTTCATTGGGAAGTGATGCCGTAGCTTCGAATTTTGAAGACAACTCGTTGTCAAGCGAGGCCAAGCACTTTTACAGGAAATGACATGCAGAGCTGCTAATGTAGGCCATAAAATTTCTTACCACATAATTCTCATTTTAGTAACAAGTATCAATAATGACTTCCTTAATGTTGTGAAATAATGTAGTGAAGACGAATGAATTTCTAAAATACATTATGTTGACTATTTTTCGCACGCGCGTGCGATAGCACTAAAGTGGCCTTCGTCCTGAATGGTTTGTGTATTGAGAATAGACCCTCAATATCTTTGCTCACTTCAAAGACTTTTTTATGATGTTGGTTTTGGAAAAAAACCTTAAGTAAAACTCGGGCGTTAGCTATTTTACAAGGAACAATTAATAGTTTCAGAGCAGGTGGTTAATTTAATACCTGATATCTCTGAGCTCCAGCCCTGTCGAGTTATTAAACTACTGCCGAAAAATATCAATGGGCTTTTGTCGCGATTTGGGGCTAATGGGCAATTTTGGTGCTTCACAGGTTAATTTGGTGCAATGTGAATTCACTTTGTTTCTCCTTTGATTTTATCTGCTGCTGTACTGGAGAATTTTACTCTGTGACTAATTAATTTTACCACAGAAATGTTAACTTTTTAAAATGAAATTGTGCATGTCCTTAAAAGATGAGGATAAAAAACTAAGCCAACTTAGTGTTTGTAACATATTGCTGTTATATATTTTAAAGCCTTTCATGATGTCGCTCATAGAAAAAATCACTTGTAAACTTCCTGACTGCACAAAGATGCTAGTGCCGGAGCATCACCCTGCAGGAATTGACTCATGAACATAATGAGTGATTCTACTGAAGTTTTTGCTGATGATATACAGTTAATAATATTGTACTGGTTAAGAGTATTATCTCTGTTTTTTTCAGGATTCTGAACCATTTTCCAAGCAGTGAATATTGAGTTTGCGAAGGATTACTCTATGTACATTTTGAATATTAATATGTGGCAGATTAATTCTGAAATGTTATTGATTTCGCCATTTTGTAAGCCGAAGCATGGATATGAACAACAGTGATAGAATTTAATTGAATTTATGTATTCGAATACTAATTACTGATTGCTAAATATACTATTCAAAAGTATTTAAAACCTAACAAGTTAAATATCTTTCAGTGCCTAAGTAAATGTGTTTCTGTCCAAATTTCACGTTAAGAATCGCTACGGAGACTCGAAAATTGAGCATATTAATGGTGTTGTGACATAAAATATATTCAAAGTGACCATCTTCCCGCAACACATTGCGAAGTATATGCGCGTGGTACTGTATTACTTGCATAACTCTAAATTATAACTCACATCATCATGGAAGTCATTGGTGAGTGCTTGGAGATGTAAAATGAACTCAATCATTGCTTCATTGATGCAAACAGGTCTTCAGACATCTTATGCTGACTAGTTTTTTTTCAGATCCTAGTTATTGTCAGTTTCAAGCTACTGTTCCAATTAAATGTAAGAGTAAGAGAGATCATAGGTGCTGTAGCATTTGATCCATTTTAAATATATCGAATATTATTGATTTAAGTTTTGATGCATCGAGTATTGTGACTAATTTAATGAAAAAATTCAAGTGCCATTTTGTCTCGAAATTTGAAATTCACAATGCTCATTGGGCTAAATACACCAACATTAGCAGAAGTTAAATGTGACAAAATTGATTGGACCTTTGCATATATCTGTAAATGGGTTACGACCAGCAGCATTTTTTTAAATTTGGGCGCTTCATGAGCATGAGAACCTTGAAATTCTACCATAGATGCCTGTTTTGTAATTCAAACACGTGGCTTTTGCGTCATTGCTGGTAATTGGTATTACCAATTCCTTTGACATTTCATTTGTCTCCCACCCCTTCCTGCATTTCTGTTCACACTTCTCTTAGCATTTTGAAGAATTTTGTCGAAGGAGTTTCGATTTTTAAATTAACACTTTCCTAAACCATTGATACCATTGTATATTAGAAACATTCATCATATAAGCAGTTTTGATGTCCTGAACTGAAATATCCCCCTCCACTAACACTCAACATGACGGCGCAAACACGCCTCGCTATTCTTAGCTTGTTTTAAACACTTTATAATACCGGTACAGCAGTAGCAAAGCAAGCATTTTCAAATTTTCGATGGAAAATGTCAACATAATGAATGAAATCATAATTGTTGAAATCTATAAATCATATTGTCATTCATCATACATCATAAATACAACTAAGAATCCTTTCTTCATAAATCGTCCCTAGGTATTCAAATACAATGTACTCAAATGCACAATTTCGGCGTTAGGTTTAGTGTTGAAATACACTTTTCAAAATGCAGCTGGAAGCACATCTGACAAATTTATTTAAAACTGTAGTTGAATTCGTGTTTAAATATTAATGTAAAATTACTTCGTGTCCCACTCAATGGATTCGTGGCCTACTCAATGGATGCATAAAATACTCAATGGATTCATGGCCCCAATTTCATTCTGGGATTCTTTTACACTCAACGTGAATAGTATTGGGGCTTGAATATTGCAACAATTACCTTTTTTTAAATTTTCTTGACAAATTATGAAAAATATTGGAAAATATAAAAAAATTCGTCAAATGCATAAACTTTTTATCATCACCAGCAGAAAATGTTTTGCAGAATACCATGATTTAGGTCTAATTTTAAGTAAATATCAAAAACTAAAACTAACGACTATTTCAAATCTTACATGGAATACAATTGTAAAATACACTAGCAGTTGAAACAGCCCTAAAAATTATGAAGCCTTGTATTGAAACACGAGGACGGTAGATAAAACAAATCTATTTGCAATGCGCCTTTGTATACATACATTTTTAACACCGGTATTGGAATAGAAACAAATAGAGTAAATTATGAATGTATAATTTACAAAACTGAGTTTAAATTGTATTTGCTTACCTATGATAGTTTAGTACGCTTGGATAAAAGGAGGTCTTGTTTCCAAAAATATTTTGATTCTCCAAAATAGCATTGGAAACGCAGATGTAAGTGCATAATTATTAAAACAGTTTTGATACAACTATTGAACCCAAATGGATCAAATTTATTTACTTATGAACAAAATGTTACTATAACATTACGTAAATTGTCTCTTTTTGAAATGCAACATTATGTAATAACATCAGCTAGAGATTTAGAGTATGAGAACATTACAAACTATTTCTAATGTCCTTTATGGATAACGGTGGTCTGGGCTGATTATTGCTAAAAAAAATAGCAAAGACATGCTTTTATTTGCTAACAAGAAGAGAAGCAACCCAAGGGCAACAACATCGTCTTTGAAGTATTCAGTCATATTAGTGTGGCGGGCTTACAGTAAATTATTCATATTTTCAGAGTCTCTATAGCTTGATACCATCCCATTCATGACTAATAATATTCTACTGTGATATTTTATATCCTCATACTATTCCTTTGTTTGGAAAATGTTTTACATGAAAATCAAGTACTAATTGGTGATAGTTAAATCCTAATTTTGTGTTGAAAAATGTGATGGTCCCAAGTACCCATGCCAGGAAATCGTGCACGTCCTTTTTTGTAGAATTTCTTGAGGGAAATCCTAATCAGGGCAAAGCCTTCGAAATGATTGTACCTGGGTCTTCAAATAGAGCAGCGGTTCTTAACCTTTTTTCGCCCATCCCCCACTTTTTCGTGAGCCAAATTTTCATTTCCACCACAGTAACTTCCTTTTACTTCTCTGTGACATTTCTAACCCAGCAGTGTTCTCACTTTTACCCAAACATGACATACAAAATCTCATTATGGTTACTTTGTAATTAAAACAGACTTTAATTGGTTGTGATTTGGTAGGTAAGTCAACATTTGAATGTAATGTATTTGATTTTGAAGTATCCTCGATTTCGTGTGGGTGGAAACAAATGCATGAAATTCCCCACCTGACAACTCCGCCATTCCCCACCAGTGGGGAATTCCCCACAGGTTAAGAACCGCTGATATAGAGTAATCTTCTTTTCATTATTAGTCATTAACTTTGCATTTGGAAAATGCACCATGAGCCCACACCAACGCTACAGAAATATCGAATGAGAAAACATTTATGTGTGTTACGTCGTGAAATTTTTAGCTGTAAGGAAAAAAAATCAATAAGTACCATGGTTACTCCCCTGATCAGTCAAAAACTGACAACCCCACTGTTCATCAGAGTTTCCATTGTAATCCAGCATGGAAGTCATGGTCTATGGTAATCAACTTCTAACGACTCAAAATATTTGTTTTTTACAGATAACTTGTAAAACACTTTTCAAATAACAGTGCTAAAAAATCATATTTAACCTTAACCATTGCTGATGTGCAAAATTTTAAAGAACTAACTCGACCAAAATGCTACTTGATCATAAGTATTTTGGAGGCGATATTAATCAAAGTTCTAAATCTAGTCAATTGACGTAATTACGTAGCCATTCAGTACAATTTATTGCCCCTTCAAACACGAAGCTAAGCTTGACTTCACGCAGGACACCTGGAGGCCGTTGCCATCATAGAGACCATTCTAGAGCACGTGGCGGTCCAGCTCAACAAAGACCCGCTGGCGGTGCGTGAGGTGAACCTCATGCCTGACAGTGACGAGAGAGGACCCAATGTTTTCAAGAACTCTATTCTTCCGCTGCTCAAAGAAAAGGCCGACATCGAGCGAAGGAAACGAGATATCGA
The DNA here is from genome assembly GCA_014220935.1 of Platorchestia sp. MABIK. NCBI lineage: Eukaryota > Metazoa > Arthropoda > Malacostraca > Amphipoda > Talitridae > Platorchestia > Platorchestia sp. MABIK. Next base: position 48,443 of record JACJUY010006869.1, read on the forward strand.
GCGATTCAATAAAGTATGTTATAACTTACAACTTGATTTTCTCAGCCTTAGATTTTATGTATTTGCTTCAATATATACTACCTGTACTTAAGTTTGCTCGATGGGATAGTACAAACGTCATTTTAGCCTTGCTTTACAAAGAAGTTCTTGGCTAGAATTATATTTTAAAATAGGCTGCCTGAATGATAATTAAGTCCAGTATCTGAAAGCCAAAAACAAATTAACAGTTACTGCTATTCTAAATTTTACATGAGATATAATACATTAGCCTAGTCGTGATGATGTAATAAATTTTGTTCGCAAATAATAGTCTATAAAATAGGATTTAAGTAGCCCACTTCATTACGAAGGAAATAAAAGTTATTGTTAATCTTCTCTGTTGAGACTTAGGCATCATCGAAATATCTTTCATTCTCCTGATTGTGATGCTATACTGTGTTTTTTCACATATTAGGTTAGAACCCCTGGAATGAAAGAGGAGGGAGACGTTATTTGTTAGTGATCATATTTTATGTCTGTGTTTGTTCATTCAAAGACAATAGACTTACGTTCTGATTTATATACAGGGAACTGCACAAAAAATGCCGTTTTGATTTTTGTTGGCTGAATCCGCGACCAAATTCACGATTATTTTTCAACCTTTAATGGTTGAACCTACTATTACTGATCTTAATCTAATGTTATTTCCCTATCTAATGCTAAAAATGCGACATGACAGAAACAAATATGTATATACAAATTAACAATCTGAAATGTCTTTCGTAACATGAGTTTTGGCACAGACTTTCCAACAAAGTATAAAGTTGGAGCAAGAGGAACGTAAATGTCTTTTAATTTATGAAGAAAAGCCTGATTTATATGCATTTTAAATAATGAGGTTGAATTTTCCACTGTCCTATTACTTTGAGCATGGAGTTCATTTCCCCCTATATCTTTTCATTAATAGCAGTGAGAGGAATATGGTATTACAGAACTCATAGCGTAGACGATGGCAAGTAACTAATCAATGTAGTCAAGGTTATCAGGGATACATAAAATTCTTACAATTTAAATCACTTAAACAATTTATTTCTCACAAGCGACACATCAGTAGATGTTTCTTTTCTTAATTAAGGCTATTACAATGGCCACAATTGGGTATAGCTACATGATGGCCCTAATAAATTCAGCGGCTGGGCATCCTATCATCAACACTATTTTAAGGCGTAAAATCATGTTTAACATAATTCACTTAACCTAGTTGCACATTAGACTAATCAATAAATGGGTTCGCTCAAGGTTCAATGATAAATGTTACAACAATTATTAATGTGAGCTAGATGAGAACAGTGCATTCGTGAAAAGACTCAAGATCTATGTCATTGATCATAGTAAATTACCCCATCAAGATGAATCATGTAGCAGAAAAGATTTTGTTTGATTATCTTATGCGTTTAATACTCCGATAGGGATTCAAGCTTCGTTTAGAAAGATTTGTAAGAACTTTTCTCACTGATTTCAGCAGGGTCTATAGTGGGATTGATTGATGTTAAGCGTTGAGGAGTGAATTTTGAACTAAAAAAGACGCAGATGTCTCGTTATGTAAGGAAAGACTAGAATTAAAAGCAAAATGATAACAAACTTGAACGTTGCGGATTTTATAATCATGAGCAAGGTGTTAAATTTGGCCGCTTCGCTATTACCGAAAGCATGTGGACGATTGCAAGCGGGAAAGATAGCCAACAAGATTATTAAAAATGCGTGAATTTTTCCTTGAATGTAGTACTTCTTTATTTCATTACCTAATTTACTGCTGTTTATTTTTCATGAAGTTTAAAGTTTCTGAAGGGCGTTACTTGCATCGAAATCTTTACACTAATGTAAAAATCAAAATTTTCTCGGAAGGCTGAATAATCAAATTCAAAGTGAGTGATCTCTCTAGCTGAATGAAATGACATCTAAAGTAACACGTTAAAGTTTGTTTTCCCCCTTGACGTCATAACCTAAAATCGAATTTAATTCAAAATTCGAGCGAAACTCAGCTCAATGAATGAAAAAGGTTAAAATGAAAAAAACTGTTGGAGCGGACCCCGATGTAACGCGTGCTGCCTTCACAGGAGAACCGTTGGCGCAAGCGTGGCCTCTCGGTGACGCCGCTCCGATACAACTACTCTTACCTGCCGCTGTTCCGGTACACAGCCCTTGTTGCCATCTACGAGCACGACGGCACGGTGGCGATCTCGCACGGGGGCATCGAGATGGGGCAGGGCATCAACACCAAGGTGTGGGCAGCTACATCCATTGGGCACCAAGCTGCCCAAGGCAGCTCTGCCAATCAGTTATTAACTCCACGTTGAATTGGAAAACATTTGTTGCGCTGTGGTAAATGTTCAGGAAGCTCATTAAAAAAGTTGCTTTCTTTCAAGTTTTGAGCTCATGTTCCATTTCTGATTTTCTTATTGATAATCGAGGCTATTTATTTGCAAAAAAAATTTTTATTTTGAAGTCACTGTCTCGAATACTCCATTACCCGCACTCTGGTGAGTTTTCAGTGTTTGACATTTAAAAGCATCACTCTTACAGAAGCCAGACCAGGAAACTGCATTTATCATCCAGTTATGGTTTAATGCGAAGGAGAGAAAGAAAATTTGAGAAACTTCCCGGAGGATTCTTGTGAAAACTGAAAACAAAAGCTGGAAATTAGTTTTCTACCATGTGTAGAGAAATTACAATGTGCAAGCCTGTGTAAAATCTTTTTTAGTAATAACTTGTGTTCCCAGCAAATTTCTCTTTGCTAAGTTATTAAAATTTGATCAAAGATTTAACTTCTCTGCAGCCTGATGAATGTCAAGAACGGAGATTTATTGATCTGTCATATGTTTATTAAACATTGCAGGTTGCGCAAGTGGCCGCTGGGATACTGGGAGTGCCGATGGACCTCATCAAGATCAAACCGACGAACACTGTAGCAGCCGCCAACACCTACGTGACGGGCGGCTCTTTCGGCTCCGACACCGTGTGCCACGTCAGTGATCCGAGACAAACGATACACATAAGACGTTTTATTCTAATCAAGTTAATGTATGAAGTATAAATAGCATTACCATTTTAAATGTTATTCAATTTATGGCAGGGTGCTTTGATTTTTATAGCTACACGCATAACATTGTGTAAGACAGAGGTTCTAAGCCCCCGGGTAGCGACCCAGGACGTCACTGTTGTCTAATGTGCTGCTTATATTGTTAAATTCGACAGCAATCATTTTTGCTTTTGCAGTATAACCTGTTTTCAAAATAATAATCATATTATGAATGAAACTTGGGTCACTGTCAAAAAAGATTAAGAACCACTGGTGCAAGAGGTTATCATGTTTTGTTTAAGCGAACACATGAAATTCAATGAATGATATACAGTAGATTGGTTTCAGTGAAGTACAGTTTTGAGGATTGAAAGTCCAGTCAAAGTTAACATTCTATTAGTACCAAACTTTTTGAACATGACATATAATAGAACATGTTTGTTGTTTTAAAAATCCGCAAAAAACAATTCATTTTAGCATCTTTACAAACCTATCTTTTGACAAAACGAATTTAGTTAAATCATACTGAATTAAAATAAAATGGAGCAGAGCAAAAATGATAAAAACTATCATCAACATACATGATAATTCTACAGCTGAGTTTAATTTCAGACGATATCTAAAACTGCTTTTAAAGTATTCATGCAAGGTAAGTACTGTAAGCTGTTATAGAATTATAAACAGGCCTTAGGAAAAAATTTACAATCAATGAACAGTGGGCATAAATAAATCATCGAAGTTAATAATTATAATTACCGTAAATGTAAGTTTTATCCAAGAGATAAAATTAAATATTTTTATGAGCAAGCGAAAACGATTTGAGCTTCAGATAGCGACAACTTGAGATATGTAATCTCTTAAAAGAACTTTCCACGAGAGTGACAAAAACAGGACTGAAACTTTTCATGCTTGCCAACTACGGCATGCCATTTACAACTTCTTGCATTCACTGAGCCTTAAGAACTAGACCTGCCCGGCGTTGTCCAATATGCGCATAGATTTCCATCGCCTGTTTGAGTTACGAATAAAATGATGCAATGAGATAACCAAGAACCAATAATGAGAAGAAAGAGTTAGTGAACGTTTTTTGGTACGATTCATAGTTCGAGAAAATTTTGCTAACATCAACACACAAAGCGAATTTAAAATCAGAGAATACTTACAAAAAAATACTCAAGTAATAGCACTCATCCTACGAAGAGCCCATTACTTCAGACGAAGGAAAATTCATTCCGCTCCTACTTCAATTTGTCACAAGAACATATTGTTGTACACTACTGGACTGTTTACGATTACTAGAAAATCTTGTTTCTGGATTGGAACTCGTTCCCGACAGCGAGAGTGTCTAAGCATGGACTACTACTTCTTACTTTATTTCCGACAGGCCGTCAAAATCTGCTGCGAACGGCTCCAGCAACGCATAGCTGCCGTCAAGAAGACGCTCGACCCAGAGCCCTCATGGCCGCTGCTGATCAAGACGTGCATGCTGAAAGACGTGGACCTCAGTGAGCGATACTGGTGAGTACCTACGATGGGAGGCATGGTTGCTTCTGTGTACGGGGCTCTTTCTGTTGCACGAGGCATTGGGCATCACATTTCGAACGAAAAACACGCTTGTGCTATCAATGTCAAGCCCTCGTAGTATTTGTAAACGAATAAGGCGAGGAGAAGAAGGTAAAGGGGGCCTCTTTTACTTATCTAGCTTGAATTCCACTCCCGTCTTCTCTTTAGATTAAGCAACAGAAAAAACGTAAATCTTCCCCACGAGTGTATAATAGGGCAATGAATGAAAATGATTCAGCAGCATTTGATGGTAGAAACGATACTGTACCATACCAGGTATACCAGTGAGTCTCAGCAGCCGGTACAGGTTGCTCTGCACAATTCTACGAACAAATTCTTGCGTCGCATTTAAAACAAGTGGATCCGAATAGTATTGTAGCGCAGGCACATGTGTGCTTAGCCCAACAGAACACAGCGTTCCAGTACTTGGTTAAATACGAATAGGAGAACCAATTGGATCCTTTTGTTTGTGTAACTTCCTGGCAGAGATAGTATGGTTACTTTTTAGTTTGCTCTTTTGTTCCTCGTCGGAGTTACTTTTTGCTTCTAGTTGAAAAAATTAGACATACTGAATAAAGGCTCAATCTTCAAACGATGGGGAAAACATAAAAGTAATTTATGTAGTGCAATTGTATTTTTGTAGAGATGATGACAGGTATGATGTACTTTATTTGTTTCCGAACGGAAAAGTAATGATGTTATTACTATTTTCCTTTCGATAAGATTTATACATTTTCTAGGAGAACTACTTTCGAAATTTTTTCTAAACGCCAAGGTTTGATTGAATAGCTTTTAGAGAGCCACAATCAGATTTTTAAGTGATTCATCGCTAATCTTTTCCCATACAGGACGCATGTGTCTGAGTTTCCGCAGAGCTACGTTATCTGGGGAGGCACTTGCATCGAAGTTGAAATCGACGTTCTTACTGGCGTCCATGTGGTGAGACAGTTGTTATGTTCTATATTTAATGTTAATTGAAAGCTACTATTAAATTAAATTAACACACGCATTCCTTTCGCCAAAGTCGATAAACATTCTATTTTTACTTCTCAACAAGAACACGAGTGGTAAGATGAAAAATGTTCTACCAGTTCAGTTTCTTCTTCCCCAGAGTAAATTATGTATTTAAGACACGCTCTGCTCCAGGCGCGGCGTGTGGACATCATCGAGGACGCCGGCCGCAGTCTGTCGCCCTACGTGGACATCGGGCAGGTGGAGGGGGCCTATGTCATGGGGCTGGGCCTGTACACCACGGAGTACATGCAGTTTGATGAGCAAACAGGAGAGAAACTCGTCACTGGCACCTGGGTGAGTAACGGCTATTCTCGTGTGTTTCTATATCGGGCTGAAGGGTCTTCGACAAACTAGCAAGCGTTACGGTGACTTTAATCGACGAACTGACAACTTTTAATTATTTATTCCTCGTGGTTTGTCGGTAAAACCCCACAAAATAAATTTTCGGTAAATCAGTATCGTTTGAACAAATAAGCAGCATTGCACAATTTTACCAAAATAACATAGTTGAATTGACATCAACGATAATGAATTGGTATAACAGAGCTCTGTTGGTTTGTGTATACTTATTAACCATGTACATAATTTATGGTCGCTTCAAACAAGCACTCAGAAATTTAAAATAACACATAAATGCCTACAATGCCATTTCTAGATGTCAGCTATCAAAAACACATTTGTAAGACTTTCTTATATTACTAGTTCAGTGAGGTTGATTTGACAGTGAGCAATATCATAAAACTCGACTGGTCTGAGTTGAGCCTAAAAGTTTACCCTGTGAAAGGATCATGTCTTGATGAAACAAATACTCCTAAATTAACTATGAAAACAAATTGAACAAGTTATTCACACACGCAATGCATCAGTAAAATAATTTCTTAGAATCATTACATCAGACAGGTTGATGTGTAACTTGTGGGCCCGACTAAGGTCAGCGACTCCTAAGGTATCCCATTGAAGCCCTATACCGCGTTTATAATTTTTAGTGATTTAGAACCCTAAGCTTAAATATACACTAGACTGATCAACTAGTTGTGTTGCGTGAGAGAGTGAGAAAAACTACATTGAATCTAATTTTCATATTATTCAATGATGCAAACGAAAAGTGCACATTCATGATTAGATTTGGGATTTTCTTCATCTTAGAACAATAGGCCTATCAAAGAAAACAATAGCGAGGAAAAAGGCTTTGAGACGTAACATTATATTTGAAAGCTTTAGAGTTAAAATTGAATGTTTCGCCTCAATGAGTCATTCTCTTCAAATTGCTCTGAAAAAATTAAAAACATCCAAGGAAAATGTAAAAATTAAAGAAAATGAAATAAAACTAAATCAAATCGCTAAACCACTTGCAAAGGAAAATTGGATTGGGAATAATTTAAAATCGGCTTTCGTTATAAAATATAAAGGGATTCCATAATGCGTTAATCAACGGGGTTCTAAGCAGGAGCTAAAATATTAAAATCCCCTAATTTTATTGGATGATTTTTATATTTTAGCCGATGTCCGAACACCGTTTATCTGCGCATTATGGAATCTGTTCACATTTTACAACGAAATTTTTTTTTTAAATGATTCCCAATTCTTGGGAACGTCAATTCTTTTTACTGTTTCGAATACGCTAATAACAACTGAACAGTTTTTTGCTTTAAATTCCCATGTAAGTTCTCATGACCTTACACCTGAGGTACCTGCGAGCATATCTCCTAATGCCAAATCCAAAGATAAAGAACTTTATGATACTCTGCCGTTGGGTGACAATATTCTAACCACAGTCAGAAGAAAGAACTTGGATCGCGCATGTTGCATTCACACTGTTCCGTCTGGGCGTCTTGATAACCTTCTCAAAACGATAACTCGAATGCATAAATTTAAAAGTTACATCATCTGTTTTCAATGTATTTGTTTCTGAAACTCAGGCCTTACTGAAATCAAAGAATTTCTTTTGATTAATTACAATTTCTCTAGTATCTGTATTGCAAATGCTTGCAGTGTACAATAATTCTAACAAGTATACATATGTGTAAAAACATCGGTTTTAACTTGATTGAACTTCAAACTTACGCTGAAACTTTTAATACCAACATCCAATAGCCTCGCAACCAGGAAAAAATGATCTTATTTTAAACGACTCGAAATGAAATCTACATTGCGAACTATCGTACTAAATCATCCTCATTTTAACAAATGCCATGAAACCAGCAGAATTGTCGATCACTCCAGTGTTACAAAAAAATCTACGAAATGAGACACATATCGTCGCCTTACGCTCCAAAAAAATCTGCTGACGCACATTAGCACACATTAACACAAGCCCTTCCAAATCGAGAAGGTCTTCAAACAGAACTTTCAGCAACTTGAGGAATGTGAATAAACGTAAGCTTTTCTCGAACTCAATCTCAGACCATTGTAATATAAGTGTAAACGATAAATTTCCGTTACCATGAACAGACACAAATAATTACTGTGACATGCTCTTCTTTTTAATCAGTCATCTAAATTCTGATACATACTCAGGAACAGGGAAATTGACAGAAAACATGAACTTGGCTCTTGTGCTCAATCACAACATGGTGAAACGCCAATTGAGTAATCACATTCAAAAACGCTCCCACGAAAAAAAAAAGAAACCCATTTCTCGTCAAGCCTCTTTCTAAAAATTCGAAATCACGTGCGCCATCTCGTTGTCAGTCTTTGCGTAATCTTTTATGTTAGAAATGTTACAAGGATTCTAAAACTGTCTTAGTTTCTGTTTTAGCAGATAAACTCATAGACTCCTATTCTTTTGAAATGTCCGAGAAAATTGCATAAAAAAATGAAATTTTTTTTCTCAAAAACTAAGGCCAGAATCGAAAAAGTCACACGATCAAAATATGTTTCTTTTAAAAAATTACATACACTAGGCAAATTTCAGAACAATCAGTCTACAAATAAATAATCGCTAGGTTCGACTTACGAGTCGAAATTCATTATTCAAAACCATCGGGTACTTATTGGATTGTTTTGATGGCGTCAAGAATAAAAGAAATAGCGGTTCATACATTTTCATCAAAGATGTCTACTCAACATCCTTATTTCCATTAAGAGAAAAGTGTGATAACAGAAATAGAGTAGCTCAGTGTTCAAGAAAACAAACACGTCTTTCATTATATTTTATTGACAGTCTTTAAAGTCATTTTAGTTTACGGGAATTTCAACGTAGATCTGACAAATAAGAACGATCAGCTGCGCAAGATATTGTACAGACCTAGTTCGGTGCTTGTGATCCAAGAATTAACGTGCGTTACTAACACTTCCAAAACTCTTTTAAACCTAGCAAATATAAACAATCCACAAGCGGTACTCAGCACAGATATTTAACCCTCATTTTCTGATCCCCATTCTGTAGAATGTCTGATCAATATGCAAAAGAAAAATGAAACTTCCATTTGATGATAATACCGCATGAAAAATTACTACTCCCCTGAAATATTCCAAGAAAAGCTATTCGACAGATGGTGCGGATTTCAAAGTGTAGAAAACCCCGATGATGTCAGTTTACTAGATTCGGTGTTTAAAATAACAATTCGTATCAACCGTAAATGAAAGTGCACCCTTCACCGTAAGGATAGTTAAAGCCAACTTTATGCTAAATGGAAAACAGATGAGATGAAAAAAATAAGTAGAGATGAAAAAAATTTCCAGCGATTGTACAAATTGACTAAATCAGACAGTACTCTCTGAAACCTATGTATATTAAAATCACGAAAAGATTCTAAGGAGAAAAGTTAGTGCAAAACAAGAACACTTCCACAAGCTGTTGGCTAAAAAACGAAATCCAAATAGAACGCGGGAAATCATTAGAGATGTTGTTCTGTATAAACCTCAGACTGCAAAAACAATTTTCCCTGTCCCTCAAAAACATCGATTGATTTCAACACTTTCTTTTCGAAAGTTTATGAAGAAATTTTCAATGAAACGTCTAGCCTCGTTCAAAGCACACCTACAGCTTCAAATCCAACCATATTTTATTTCTTAATCCGAGAAACAAATGAAAACCAAAGCCGGTTAGTATTATAGAGGTACGAAAAATTTTGCTCATACTGAAAACTACTAAAATATGTAGTTGGGCATGATAGCATGAGCCATCAATGTAAAAAAACTAGCTTCCCTGTTACAGCACCCCTGCTTTGTTTGAAAATCAATACATCTATAGCCACAAACAGATTTACATATCAGTGGAAACTATTCATCACCACGCCAATGCACAAATCTTGTGCAATGTCTAAAATATCATTAAACGTAAAAACAAACCTATTTTTGTCTCACATAGATGGATCACATCTACTTCATTGCAATCAATATACTGACAGTAGGAACGCCTGTACTCAAGATGTTTTGCTTAACATCCCAGAAAAAATGTGCAAAAATTTAGATAAAGAAATCAACTCTCCTATCTATAGAGATGATGTCTCCAAAGCGTTAGACTATGATGAGCATAAAAAAACTCCAGCAAAAAATCGAATCTCAGAATTGACACACAGGGGCTCACAGTAGTTTGAAAGCTACCTAATGAACTGCTCTCATGCAGTGTATTTAAATAACAAAATATCGTCATTCATACAAATAACTTTGTCGTTCCTCAAAGTTCAATCCTTGGCCCGCTCTTATTTTCTACTTTCATCAATGATTTCCTTACCATACCAGCAAACACAAAAATCTCAACGTATGCTGATGATGTCCAAATTGACATGACATATTCGATGGCTGATTTGAAAGACACAAGTCAACGCTCGAGGCCTTCTAAAGAACCTGAAATCATGGTTTGACCATAATAGCCTTAATTAAACTTATCGCGAGTATAACACAATGCTTTATTTTTTGGATCGAAGAATACGATCAATAAAATCTCCAAACAATACACCGACATTTGGAGACGATAAAATCGAGCCAGTCGACAAAGTAAAAAACCTTAGTGTTTAGTTTCACAAAAATATCACTTTTAAGCTCTTTATAGAAACAGTATGTGGCAAAATTAACGGAACCTCAATGTTTTTCATCGCATCAAGAATACACTTGACAAAAACTTTAGATTGTTAGTGGTTTAGTCTTTTGTATTATCGCATTTGGACTATTTCAATCTAGGCTGGGCATACCTCAGTATTTTAAAAAAGAATTACAAAAATGTTTGAACTTCGCAGTCAAAATAATGTGCGAAGGTAATTTCAGGAAATGCGGTCCTGCAACCACTCTCATATGAAAACTTGGCCGGACTCCAATACCAGAAAGATTCCTCTTCATAAAGCCCGACAAGTGTTTTCGTCTCTCTACCTCCCTCAGAGCAATGCAGATGTAAAATTTCTTCTACCCAATCTTCCGAACAAAAAAATAAATCAGGCGAATGATGTGTTAGTAAGTTACTCTTCATCTGACCTGGATAAAAAAGCTCTGTTTCTGGAGCTCATGTGAAATAAGTGTCCCAACAAAATTGGAAATTTTAAAACTGTAAAAGAATTCAAGGCAATCGTGTCACGTGATTTCGCTCCTCTGTCAAGGAGAATAACGTACAGCAACATTTCGTAATTTATTAAAACTAAACGATTCACAGTTTGCCTTAAATCAACTTTCACCTACTTTGCGGTCAACATTCCAAACTCTGTGAAGCTGAAAAACATACATATACTCATTTTGGTTCATTCTGTTCGTTTCTTACCAACCCTACTGAAAAAACCTTCCACTTTGTCTGTGAATCGCAGAAGATTATGAAGCTGCAATTACGTGCATTTATAGTCTATAAGGAGACATTTTGTAGCTTTTTGTTACTTCTAAGCGAAAACAGTTGCAACAAGATCTAATATTGTTTGAATCTGCCTTCCTCTATCCAGTCCGCCGTGGCAGAAAAATGACAATAAAGAACTAGTTCATCGAGCAACAAACTTTTCAGTAAATGTCCATGGGACAAAGTGCATTCCTATTCAGTAGGAACAGGAATGAGAGAAAACGCTAGAAAGAGAGGAGAAAATATTGGCTACAGTCCCCTCACGTAACCTTCAGAGTGCGTGAAGTTGCAGTAAAGAGGAATAAGACAACCAGGAAATACAAACCACGAAATTGAGCTCAGATTCGCCCAACTAATTCCACATAGTAGTACTCATAGGGCGATTCTCAAAGAATCTTATTCTCAATATTAAAAGAAGAACCAACGTTATAGAGAACATTTGTTTACGCAAACGCTTCGGAAAATAAATAAATAAATTATTCCATCTTCAGTGTTGGAACAAAAAAAGGTTTTTACAGTCATGAATAAGACATTAAATGTTTGAATAATATTACAAAGCAAAAAATTGCATAAACAAAAAATTATTTTCTAATGACTAAGCACCGTACAGAAGCATATAGACAAATACACACAGTACATACAGGCACATACAATCAAACATACACATGCACACATACACATTTTATATACACACACACAACACACACACACACCAAGCACGCCCAGCAAATCACAAGTTAAGAAGTAGGGCCACAAATAATTTAGTCTCGCTGAAATCGTTATTTAGTTATGGATTATTCGTGAATACATAAAAAGATTCTAGAATACGGAGGTTTTGTTCATTAAAGGCTTTGCATAGGATAGAAAATAGACATTTTAGAAAGATAATTGAAACTATTGCAATGGCTTCTAATGGTGAACTGGGTGGGACATGAAAAGGGGCGGCCAGTTAAAGGAGAAAATCATGAATGTTGGCTGTGACGGATAAATAGTTGGGGAGTAGTGCTTCCGACGAACGATTACTGTCAGCAATCACAAACATACACATATACACAGCAAATTTTCTGGCACTCATCCTGTCGCTCTTTCCTGTTGAAAATCACGCTATCTTAAGTTTTCAAATGATAAACATGTACGTACGTCAACCGCTGTAAAAAAGGTTCGCACGAGGACTAAAAACTCTCTTTGAAAATCACCGTTCAAGTAACTTAGGAACGGAAGCCCAAAGAATATTTCCTATTTTGGTACGGTCAAAGTTAAAGGAGGAGGGGAAATTTTGTTGTCGAGAAATTTTGTGACTATTTGATTAACAAGTTATTTGCAAAATTGTTACGCGCAAACATTTGGTGCAGAAATTCTAATTCATTGTGTAATATTTGGTACGTGCTTGAAACACAATAAGCTCTATGTAATGAGGTGTTTACACACGATTTAATATAACCTTTGTAGACACAACTAAAGTAATTTGTACAAAGACCGGTAAATGTGGGCTTCCTACAAACTGAAGAGATGAACTTAGTATCTGTCTTCCTTACCAGGACATCTAAAAAAGGCATTTCACCATTATTTTCACATTGCATTGTGAATTTAACGTTGGGATGAAAAGCATTGAGGAACTTAACAAATTTATTATCTTGATCCCGGGGCCTAAGTAATAGAAAAGGGTCATCCAAGTATCGTCTATAGAAAACAGATTTATATTCAGTCGAGCATGAATTTCGAAAATTTATTTCCAAATGAGTCAAAAACATAGCAATTACAGGAGACAGGTATAGCCATGTCTAGTCCACCTAGTTGTTGATGTATTTCCTTATTGAACACGAAATAAGAATCTTTAAGAGAGATTTCCAATAAACGCTTAAATTGCTGTCTGTCTTGATTCATTAAATGACTAGTGTGTGGAAAAATCTTATCCAGAAAATTTCGATTGATTCCCCCAAAGGCAAAATTGTGGACAAAGATTGAACATCAAAGCTGCACATGAAAAGGTCATTAGTACTGTCGATACAAGATAGTTCACGAAAGAAATCACTAGCGTTCTCCACTGTCTAAGGACTAGTGCTAAATGGAGTTAGGATGGGGACCAAATTTGCACAAACCTCGGAACTAGGAGTACTGCACGCAGAAAGAATAGGTCTTATGGGTACGTCAGGCTATGCTTTGAGTATTCCATATACCATTCTGAGTATAGATCCACTAGCACGACTAGATTAATAAAATTCATCTGATAAAATTCCAGCGTCTTTGTCGTTCTTGAGCCTATGGTTGATTTTATTCTCGAGCTTTACAATAAGTCTTTGGATCTGTGGTAACTTTGCGAAACTCATCCCTGTCAGTCAATAGCTGTTCAACTTTGGAAATATACTCATGCCCAATCGAGTAGAACAACACTGTTACCTTCATCCATTTTTGTGTCATAAAGACTAGAATCAGAGCTCAATTTCTTAAAGGTTGACGCACAGGAGTTGACGTACATGTTTATTATAAGAATACCTTTATGATAGCGTCTTTTTTAACAGGAAAGAGCGACAGAATAAGGGCCTAGAAAGTTGCTGTGTATAAATATATGTTTGTGATTGCTGCCAGCAATCGTACGTTGGATGCACTACTCTCCAACTATTTATCCGTCACAGCCAACATTCAGGATTTTCTCATATAACTGGCTGCCCATTGACCTGTCCTCCCAGTCCGCAATTGGAAACTATTACAGTAGTTCCAATTACCCTTTCAAAATGTCTAATTTTTCTACGCTATGCAAAGCCTTTGGGTCTTTTCCACATAAGCCCTGCCACTAATGCAATTAATAGGTTCACCCATTTGTAACTTTCGAAATAATGCACCTATCGACTTCAAATTACTCTCAAACTAAATATTAAAACATTCTTTTGTTTGAGAGTAATTTGAAGTCGATAAGTGCATTGTTTCGAAAGTTACAAGTAGGTGAACTTATGTGTTGCATTAGTGACGGGGCTTATCTGGAAAAGATCCAAGCCTTTAATGAACGTTCCCTCTGCATTCTAGAATTTCTTTAGTGTATATATTCACGAATAAACCATAACTAAATAACTATTTCAGTGCGACTAAATTATTTGTGGCCCTACTTCCTAACTTGGGGTTTGCTGGGACGTGCTCGGTATGTGTGTTGTGTGTGCGTGTGGGGTTGTATGTGTATGTAAAGTGTATATATGTGTGTGTGTGCATATATGGTTGTATACGCCTGTATGTACTGTGTGTGTTTGTCTATTTGCTTTCGTACGGTGTTTAGTCGTCAGAAAAGAATTTTTGCTGATATCATGTTGTGCTGTGTAATTCTATTCAGACCTTAAATCTTATTCATGACTGTAAAACCATTCATTTCTTCCATCATTGAAGATGGAATAATTTTATTCCGAAACGTTTGCGTAACTGATTTTTATTACTTCTGACTTATCAGATCATTTTCCAGTCTTTCTTGTTAAGAAAAAAGACTATATTGCTTGCACCAAGCCACGGGCTAAAACTTATTCATATCGCAAAGTAAACGAATCAAATTTAGAAGAAATGCGCACTGTTCTAGAAGAATCAATACCAACATTGCACATCTCTCAACACAATAATGCAGCGAATATTGAAGAAGCACTTGTAAAGTTGACTGAAACTACAATGGTCGCAAACAATCAGTGTTGCCCAATTGTAACCCGTACAGTTTCCCCGAAAAATAAGCAAAAGCCCTGGATTACTGGAGACATCGTGATAAATATAAAGAAACGTCAAGCGTACCTACCCCTCCTTTACAAAGGGCGAATATCTCGAGAAACATTTAACCGATTCAGAAACTATGAGACAAATCACTGAAATCAGATAAGGTCATCAAAAAAGAGCTACTTTACGCGCAAGTTTACTCAATTTAAAGCTGACGTTAAAAAGACTTGGCACCTCCTTAACTCATGCTGTAAACCGAATAACGCGGATAGAAAGAAAATTAAACATGTTGTTCAAGATAATGTAGCATACCACGAGAAGAAAGAAATTGCTAATCTCTTTAGCGATTTCTTCGTAAACGTAGGAAAAACTGTAGCTGATAGGATTTCAAGTGAACCTACTGATCACCTGCAATACATGGATCATATTCGAGAACACAACTCCTTTTTCTTTACGCCTACCAACTCCTCCGATGTAATTGCGTGCATAAACAACCTAAAAAATAAATCAAGTGGGTTACAAACGTTTCCGACAAAAGTACTTAAAATTATTGCTGATATTGTAGCCCCGTTGATATCCAATCTCATTAACCAGTCTCTCTTACTAGGCACTTTCCCGAACTCCCTCAAAGTTGTTAGAGTAACAACTATCTTTGAAAATGGTGAACAAACCTGTGTAAACAATTATCGACCTATCTCCGTAGTACCAATTATTACCAAGGTATTCGAAAAAATTGTGTATAAAAAAGTGTTCTCTTATTTTGAACAAAATCATTTCTTTACCATTAACCATACGGCTTTCGCTCTAAAAAATCAACAACACAGGCAATGTTAAATCACTTACAATTCCTTTATTCTAACATAGATGAAGGAAAGCCTGTCTTCTCTGTATTTCTTGACTTTCGAAAAGCATTCGATTGTGTGGACCATAAAATATTAATCTCGAAACTTCACTGTTATGGCATTCGAAGGGTTGCCCATTACTGGTTCAGATCATACCTAACAAATCGGAAGCAATACGTTGTCATCGACGACGCAAAATCGGACCCACAGACAATTAGCCATGGAGTTCCACAAGGATCTGTTCTTGGACCTCTCCTATTTCTGATTTTCATCAATGACATTATTAAATCTACATCTTTCTTCAAATTCATACTTTTTGCCGATGACATTACGCTTTCTGCGGTCCTTCCGAACCAAAATCCCGCTATGATTGCGGAGAGTGGAAATAATGAACTTCATAAGGTTTCATTGTGGCTTAAAGCTAATTAAATAAGCCATTATATCGATAAAAACGCAATAAATTACATTCGCATGCAAGAAAAATGTATCTCTCCCACGCATTAAAATTGGCGAAGGTGAAATCAAAGAAACCAACTCATGTAAGTTTCTGGGCATCATAATAGATAAACAAACATCTGACCTTCAAAGAGCACATCGCTCATATTAGTTCTAAATTATCAAAATCAATCGGAATCCGAAATAAAGTTAAAAATTTCCTGCCTGAAACAGCTTTACAAATGCTCTACCGAACGCTCATTTCTCTATACTTGCAATACGGAATAGAAGCATGGCACGGAACTGATAAAAAAAAAGTTTTTACTCTGCAAAAAAGAGCTATCAGAGCGGTAAAGAACCTAGAATAAAATGCTCACACAAATGATTCATTCAAAAATTTACAAATACTTTAAACTTCCGGATCTCTGAAATATCTCCATTTGCAACTTCATTTACAAAACACTAAGAAATGATGGCGTCAATAGCCTAAAACAATTATTAGCTGCGCAAACTGGTCATCACGACCATTTAATCCGAAATAGAAGTAAATTTATGCTTCCTTATTATTCAAAGGCCCGGTGGCAACACAGTATCCTCTTCGTTGGAACTAAAACTTGGAACTCAATACCTGCTGAGATCCGTGAAAGTAATTCTTACAAAGTATTCAAAAGACATCTTGAATCTCACTTCCTATCAGAATACTAGTCGTGTAAGACCACCAAGTCACATCTTGCCTCCTACATGTCTGGTCCTAATAATATGATTTGCCATAGGTAACATAACCGATCTTCAGTCTGCACTTAATCGTTTTATCGAATATATTGTTAAATATAGCTGATTTGACCTATATTGTATACTACAGCATCAAATATCAAGTCAATTATCTCATTGATCAGTCTATTGCGAAACTAGTTCAAGTGAATTAGGTTTAACATTATTGTACACATTAGAATAATGTCACCTTGGGATGCCCTAGAAGTCGCTGAACTTTTTCGGGCCCACAGGTAGCTATACTCTAGTTTGACCATTGTACTAAACTTAAGAAACATTCTACCTCTGTATCACCTATGGTAAATAAATTGTTTAAACTGTTGAAATAAATGTTCTCTATAACGTTGGTTCTTCTTTTTATTTTGAGAATAATTCTCCATAGTCTAGGTTTCGGAATACTGTGAATCGTGAATCTCTTTTATCTCACTTACCCATACTTGTTTGTTATAGGGAATACCGAGAAAATTTGAAACCTAAAATATTTTTTGTTGTTCGTAGAGTGAACCAGAAAATTAGGAAATAACTCATTTTTGGCTTGTCAAAGGCCTTTTATTCATATTTTTTCGCTTTTTTTATCTTTAACTACACTGAGCTATACACTCGTCAGTTTGACGTAACAGGATGAATTGTTTAATTTGTTTGCCCCGTAAAAGCTGGAATTCGTGACGGTTACATTCGCTAAATGCTCTGCAAACAGTTAGTACTGAACTTTTAATGGGAAATAACTATTTCAGTGAATAAATTATTGCACTGGCTCACTGTTTTCCAAAGACATCTATTGCTATGCAGTTTGCGTTGCACGTTTCTGTATCGCAAAATGTAAATACATTAATGAAAATAATCGTCATCTGAGCTTAGGATTCGTAAACAAATTATCTCACTCATCGTATGATGAACTAGGTTTGAAATTCATTTCAGCGTGCATGTTTGTTTATTTATTTTAGAAGTGTGTGTTGTGCGATGTTTTTAATGAACTTCATTTGGCCAAGCTTTTCTTAATACTATAAAATCATTGAGGCTGGTATTTTAATCTGTCTAATAGAGTGTTTCATGTCTTTCCTTTTTATTCAATTTATAGTGGACATCCTCCGAAGCATTCACCAGTATTATTTAAAGTATTTATGAGCTTTAAGGCAACTTATCTAGGAGAAAATATCCAAGTAAATGTATTTTTAAGTTTCTCTCAATAATATAATAAACACATGACATGGCTATTTTCCACCTCGTACGGCTTGTCTTGCGATTAAAGACCTTTCTGTTAAGAAATCTTTCTAGTACAGTTTGTTGCTGTAAATTTCGTGTTTCAACTTTTTTAGAAATTTGCGATTTTTCTTTCTTATAGATACTCACTTTCGTTCAGACGCAGCTGGCTAACTGGTTACCGGCACCTGAATGAGTTACTGGCTAATTTCTCTCGTGGGCCTGGGTGATGAACTGATTAACCGACATTTTAGTGCGCAGTTGTCACAGTGGCCACCAGCATCTCAAAACAATCAGGATAAATGAAATTTTTTGAGGTTCATTTCTATAGGACGCTCCAGACACTATATGTAGAATAGAGACGCACCCTGCGACCAAAGAGAATCTTGCTGACGCTCAAATAGAGATAAAATTATGTCACATTCGCGGCTGAGACGCGCTAACCGGCACGTTCACGCGCTAACCGACGCTAAGCTTTCACTGAGAAACAGTTTCTAATTCCTTTAGAATTGCGCGAATCTAAAATGAAAAAAAACTTTCTCAGAGGAAAAAATGAAGGTACGTTGTTTATGGCATTAAAATTTTAGAATCTAGAGCACGTTTACTATCTAAATAAATAAAAATCTGGCTTTGACTTCAAAATTCTGTCGGATCTGAGAATATTCATTGAATGGTTCTGCTTAATGAACACTAGAAAAGAAAGATAGAAAGAAAGTTTATTTCTAATAGAGTTGAAACATGAAATGTTTAACATTAGTTTTTAAAACATCTCAACATTAACGTCCTTATTTGATAGTTACACATCGGCATCGTAATACACATGTGAAATGTCGAAACAACTAATAATAGTAAAAATAATAAAAATAATAATGACGGAAAAGCACAACAAAAATGAGTTTCCTTCGTTGCGTGAACAGATTTTGACAGTGCATATAAATATAAGTAATTAAGCAAACACAATCTTCGCAACGCTTAGTTGGAAAAACACTTTCATTAGTGCGTACTTATATTGAAATATGAGCATACGAACAAAGGAACTAGTGATACAAGCTGAGGGATTGATGTTAAAAGTTAAATGGGCAGATTTGATTTATTTTGCGTCTGAAACCTTGAGGTCGACATTCGGGACTTGGAACACTTTTTCACTCTAATGCATCAACTAGTATGCCAAATGATGAGCTCGGAGAGAATAAAATACTCACCAAAACAAAAATTGAAATTTCCTATTTACGCTAATAATACTGGCAAAAAAGAGTTTATTTGGAGTCAAAGACATGAGAAGAGTTGTTGTACAATGCTAGCCGTAACATTTTCAACATAGCTGGAACAGTTCAAAAAGTTAACTTCCTTAAAGGAAAGTAAAAATTGCAACACAAGACTAATATGAGCAATTTAAGACTGGAATAAGAAAATGAAACAATGATGTTCTATTAAGTTATTACATACGACGAATCCGTGGCCTTTTAAAATCATTTAATATGAACGAAACAATGTTATAACACCTTCACATTTACATCCTTCCTATCTATGCGTTAATTAATTAGATTTGAAAATGCAAATAAATACATGTAACTAAGAAAACATAATCTTTGTGTCGCATATATGAAAACACTCCCGTTAGGGCACACTTCTATTGGAATATGAGCAAACTAACATAGCAACTAGTGACATGGGAAATTAATGTTAAACGTAAAATGGGCAGATTTAAATTATTTTGCGTCAAAGACTATGAGATCGACATTCAGCATAATTTTTTTTCATTCATATGTATCGACTAGTATGCCAAAATAATGAGCTCGAAGAGAATAAAATGTTTTACCATAAGACAAATTAATAATATTTACAAACTACGCTGATAATACTGGCACAAAAGAGTTCACCAGAGTTGGAGACATGAGGATTTTTGAACAATGGAAGCCATAACATTTGCAGCATAGCTGGAACAGTACGAAAGGTTAACTACCGAAAATAGTATTGTTATAATACATTCACGAGCGTAAGAAACAGATAAAAATTACCACACACTACTAACAAGAATAGGGAAATAAAAAAAATTGGGAAATAAAAAATTAAGATACAAAAAAAAAGGATGTTCCATAAAGTTGCTACATAAAATGAATTACGTCGCATTTTCAAATATTTTAATATGAGCGAAAAATGCTTTCAAAAATCTTAAAATTTAGATCCTGACTTATATTCACAAATGGGGATCGTAATACTCATGCATGTTATTTTTTGAAATAAATGTTTGAGAGAAAAGCACGGGAAAATGCGTTTCCTTCGCTGCGTTGGTCTGATTTTGACAATGCATTTGATTACGAGTGATCGAGAAAACATAATTCATGTGATGTATTGTTGAAAAAACTCTCGTTAGTGCACTCTCATATTGAAATTTGAGCTTACGAACATAGGAACTAGTGATATGAGGAATTAAGGTTGATAGTGATATTTACAGATCTAAATTATTTTGCGTCTGAGACTGTGAGGTCGTCATTTGAGGCAATTTTAGATTGTTTCGTTTCAGCTAGTAAGCTAAATAACCGGCTCGGATAGAAAAAATTATTTTACAATAACACAAAAATTATGATACTTCCTGTGCTAGTAACACTGGCAGAAAACAGTTCACTGGATTCAAATACATGAGAAGGATTGTTCTACAATGCTAACCACAACATTTGCAACATTGCTAGGACAAAACGAGAAAGTCGGAACAACCTAAAATAGTCAAAATTTACTCAAAGAGTGTAAGGAATGGCACATTGTCACACAAGATTAACAAGAGTAATTGATGACAGGAATATATTCTTCAAATGTATATATACGAGCGTCATATACGCATACATACATGTACTTAATATTCGCAGACAAGCAATCACATTGCATATGCATACTACAAAGATGTCATGATTGTAGTATAATGTAATAAAAGATAGGATAATTAGCAATAAAAATTCGGAACTACTTTTCCAGTGCGTATTGCAGCTCATAAATAATATGTAGACAAAAGATAACGAGCTATTTTAGTTTTAGATTCTCTTAATTGAGGGGTTTTGATGCTCTGGGGAAGTTTGTTC
Source organism: Platorchestia sp. MABIK (assembly GCA_014220935.1). Classification (NCBI taxonomy): domain Eukaryota; kingdom Metazoa; phylum Arthropoda; class Malacostraca; order Amphipoda; family Talitridae; genus Platorchestia; species Platorchestia sp. MABIK. The sequence continues at coordinate 69,839 of JACJUY010006869.1, forward strand.
CACAGTAAGGCGCCTAATATTGACAGAGCTTTCTGCCCAATGTTAGATGAACGCTATTTGATTAAGACATCATGTCTCCTATTCGGCTTTCGGTTGATGACGGTGGGGGGACAAAATTATAATATTTCAGCATTGCTCTGAGGAAGATAAAAAGAGGGCTTTGTGCACTAGAAACCTTTCCTGAATAGGAGTCCAGCCGAGCATATTTAGAAGAGGTGTTACATGATTAGTTTTTGCATGCTACCTTAGCTGCAAAATTCATTCATTTTTATGAGGTTTTTGTAGATATTGAGGTATATCTCCCCATACCAGGCTACAATAGTTCATACGTGATAAAACTAAAGATTGAATGGCCAATAATCTAGATTCTTCGTCAAGCATACTTTTTATACGATTAAAAAACATTTGTCCTGTGAATTTTGTTGCAAGTTTTCTCAACGTGGGATTTGAAGGACGTGTTTCTATCGAACCAAATACTTGAATTTTTTACTTTTTCTGATACATGAATTCCATAATTCCCAACCGCAAGAGTTAGATTTCGAATATTTTTTATCGCATCTTTGTACCCCAAAATAATGAATTTCGTTTTACTTACTCGGGTAAAGCTTGAGACCATTTTGGTTTTACCATGACTTTAGGCTGATCAATAGGGCTTCAGCTCTAATTTGCGTGTGTGGTATTTCTGCTACAGAACTTGTCATTGCAATTTGAACATCATCTGCGTACATAGAGATTCCAGTGTTAGAAGACATTGGAGGGAAATCGTTAATAAAAATAGAAAACAACAGCAGACCAAGAATGGATCCTTGAGGAACACCAAAGTTATCTTGAAGGAATGGGGTAAACTTGTTATCTAAGAGGACTGCATGAGACTGGTTTGATAAGTAGCTTTTAAACCAATGCGTATCAACTCCTAAGTTCAATGTTTTTCGTAGGAGTTGATCATGTTCGACGCTGTCGCATGCTTTGGAGAGATCGAGTAGCAGCAAGAGTGTTACAATTTTTTGATCGATATCGCTGTAAATTTTTTCTTTGATATTGAGCAGAGCGTCTTCAGTGCTAGTGTTCCTCTTATAGGCATGTTGATTTCGATGAAGTAAATTTGACTCGTCCAAGTAAAATAACAGTTGATTCGTTTCCACGTTTTCCAATATTTTAGACAGGACAGGTGAAAGACTAATGGGCCAGTAATTTGACGCTGTATTTATGCCACCAGTTAAATGCAACGGTCTAATTATGGAGTGTTTTCATTGGTTTGGAAATTTATTAGTTGCTATTGATATGTTGATATTCAAACGAGTCAATGGAGCTTTGACAGAAAAACGGTTTTTGATATATTGAAAGCTGATTCCATCATGTCCGACTGCCTTTTGTTTTTTTAATGAGAACAAATTATTCCGTAGCTCTGGTAAATCAACAGGACGTGGTCTCCACAGGGCACCAGTCTTTGAAAGTGCAGTAGGGCACGAATTTTCCACTAACAGTTGACTTGGATTGATTTTACATACTTTATTGAAAACTTATGTACCTACTTTTGAAAAGAATGTGTTGAACTCCGTGGCTATTGCCATGGGATTTTCAAAATTACTTAGGCGGTCTAAATTTTTATACTGAGCCTCCTCACTGAGGATTTCCCAAGTACGTTTTGGGTTATTTTTCCCCTGCAATAGTTCTTGGTGAAAGTAAGTCTGTTTTGCTTGTGTGATTTTCTTCCGAAGAATCTTTTACAAGACAGAAAAACTCTACAACTTGGATTTTGTTCCGTTACACTCCAGAGAGTAGCTATTTTATTTAATCTCCCGAATTAAACAGGTTGTCGAGTATCCTGATACCTAATGAATTTATTCTTTCAGGAGTACAAGCCACCCACTGCCTTGGATATCCCGGCCGACATGCGCGTTACGCTTCTCCCCAATGCTCCCAACCCCTTCGGAGTCCTCCGATCCAAAGGTGTGTCTTGTCGGAGAGTGAGTTAGTGAGCAAACCGCTACCTAGGAAGAGTTAACTTCAGTGACAGACGATGATATGGACCACAGCACCCTCTTAAGTTTATCGCGCTTAAATTCTCTTTCTTAGAACTCTGCTTTCGGTCTACTCCAGCCTCCAATGTTTCGCAAAAAGTTACCATAATTTCCTCTTAGTATCCTAAATTTCAACACTAATCTTACCTTATGATTTTAGAATATATTGAAGCGAGCGTAACAAGACAAACTTGAATTAATTTTGCTGTTTATGTCCGCATGTGTTGCAGCCACTGGAGAGCCGCCCCTGTGCATGTCCTTCGGGGTTGTCTGCGCCCTCCGTCAGGCCATCGCTGCTGCCAGGGCCGACGCAGGCACCACGGGATGGTTTGAACTACGTCAGTGGCTGGTGTACCTTATTGTGAAAGTCTCTTACTCCTAAACTACATGGAATAGATGGAGGCCTGGTATTGTCTTATTGTATGTACGGAGGTCTGGTGTTTTCTGGGGGAAAAGAGGGAGGCTTGGATGTTAACAATCATGCATAAAATGTGAAGTAGGTTAGGCATGTTAATTACCAAGCATTATTCTAGATCTATGTTCAATTTCATCATTCGGTTCAGACATAAAAGTTGGATTCTCTCAATAACATTATCTTTGCGATAAAATTGACTACGATACGGTGCTTTTCTAAGTTGTAATCAACTCAAGAAGAGGGTACTCATGACGGAGCACAGATCTTACGAGGACCATTCTGTCTCTGCATGTCTCAAATTATCTATTAGTAATTTGCAACACTTTTACCCTCCCTGTGCTTTTATTGCACCTTCATTGTGGCTTTATTGTGTTGTCATTGTGCCCACAGCGTCGCCGCTGACGGTGGAACGCATCCAGCAGTTGTGTCTCGTCCACCGCTCGCAGTTTGTACTGTCAAACGACGGAGGTGAGCTGGTTGGAGTGTCATAAAAGGGTGTTGCAAATTATAATAATACGGTAATTCTAACCGAGTACAATTCAGAAATCACGGTGGGGAATGTTCCTACTTTCAGGAGCAAAAAAACCTTTACATTTCAGCGGCAGAACAACTGAGGTCTAAAGTAACGTACGAAGCGTGAACAATGTTTTCTAGTCCTAGGACAATAGTGCGTGACAATTACCCCTATATAACTGTTCTGGAGAACTGCTCAAAATGGAGCACCCTGAACAACTGCCCTGTAAGATAATTGATCCCTGGACTATTGCCCCAACCGTTGCTTAAGAATGTTTGAACTGTTCCCAACCTATAAGTAACCTAATTCACTCTAAAGTAATCTGTCCAAACCTAACTCAACATATCGTAGCTTATCTAACACATCTAAATCTAATCAAACCTAATGATGTTAAATTTTGGTGTTCGAGCGTTCCTATTTTTTAATCGATGAAAACTCTCATGAATTCATTTATGTAACAAAAGTTTAGCGATCGGTTTTACAAATTAAATTTTTATTGCGTATTGATATCATGTTTGCAATGACAAATCGGCATTTTACTGTAATAGCTATCCATGGCAAAGCCAAGTGTCCGAAGTGGACAGGCGTTCGTACTCAAAATTGCCCTGAGAGCGGTTCTCCTAATTCTGTAGCTACCACTCAATGGTGTGATGACTGGTAGAGAGCATTACGACTCTAAAACACGAATGAATAATCCATTCAAGCGACACTATTTCAATCAGCAACACTCTTCCTTACCGTGAATTTGTTTCCATGGAATACAACAACTTCATTCTCAGCCTGTATAACTCCGCGCTTAGGCTTAATGAATATTTCATCAATCATACAGAGTCTATTCCAGACGTGACCGACCTTGGTCCATTAAGAAAAGGATTGAGTAAATCTCACACATTTTGTTTAATCACCTGCACCGTTCTCTGTTTGTGAATTCCGATACTTCTCAAAGCGATGAAAATCCTGCGTGTAACATTTCTTAAAACCATAGTTGGAGCGTTCTCTATCGTCGCATTTCTTTCCTCAATAAGAAGTGCTTCTCATTCAAGGTCATTTTCAGTTTAAAGGAACGGCTAGAAGTCACGAGGCGCTGATGAGTAAGGAGGTAGAAAATTGTGTTGTTATTGGCCAAGCAAGCTTGGATCAAGAAGAGTAGAATGAGAGGATGCATCGTCATGGTGAAATCACTTTCTCAGTACCTACATTTAGGTAATTTTTATCACACAGAATCCCGATGGTGTCGCATAACCGCAAGAAATACTCCCTAATGGTTTGCACTGTTCATGCGTATTCATGATGCACAATGCCATTGGACTAGAAAAAAGGTTAACATTACTTTTACGAGTACGTTCCTTTGAACCTATTTTGTTTTTTGAGTCAAAGTAATCTTTGATGCTTCCATTATAAGTGAAGTTTTATTTTCACTTCAAATTTGTCGCTTGTAATTTCCTGCAGTACACTCAACTCCCCGCTCATTACGACTGGTTGTGATATATTTTATTCCCTTGTGTTCAGAGCTCCTGGCTCCTGCCTGTGAAACCGCCCCTCCGCCTCCAGAGCAGGAACAGCAGGCAGATGAAGCCGCTGCTAAGTGCAGCATCAACTGATCAGCCACGTTCGCGAACACCATCACAACTGTACCATTGCTCAAAAACACAATTATGATCCATGTTCTTGGTTAGATAAACAACCATGTAATTTTAAATATGTGCATGTATGCTCCATCATACTTGTACGCTCGGATTTTCCTGTATTTGCTTACATGTGTGTCTACATATTTATCTGTTCCTGAATCTTCTATACAAGGTTAGTTCCAATATTAGTCGCTCTGTGTACTGCTGAGAGCACATTTATCTACCTTTGGTTAAGTGAATGTGAATCATGGGGAATTTCAGGATAGAAGTTGTTAGGCTGCTCATTAGTGTGAAACAGAAGCTTTAATTTTAATTTAAAAAAACAGCGCACCTTACCAACGCCTATGTTCTTTTTTTGCCTAAAAAAGCACTACTGAAATAATTAAGTAGTTCTTTTTTTACGCTCATAAAATTAAACATAGAAGTTCAAACTCGTCTGTTCACAAATCTTCGAGATCCATAGACTACTCTTAATGATGTGAAAGGTATGCACAGGGAATTTCATGACGTCGCTAGCAGAAGCCTTCACATTTTCAGTCATAAAGTTCATATTTTCATAAAAACCTTGGCTAACTTGTTTTTTACTCTTACTTATAACAGAGTTCTTTAAAATAAATTTTATAGAATAAGTTTTTGAAGAAAATGTTTTTCAGGAATAGTATTACAGTAGTCGTGAGCTAGTACTCATCAACAGTGAAATTACTATTCTTCAAGTATTGTACTCTGTAAACCCTGCAATATCATTATTGGCATTGACCACTTCACGGAATTTCGTTGTGATCGGTTTTGGACGAGTTTTTTAAATCGTTAATAATAATGAAAAGAAGAATGTCTTGATTGTTCTTCGAGTAATACCAGAGAACAGGCTTTTGGAAATTCACACGCGTAGGATGAAGCGGTGGGTCGACGATGAAATGATCATGCCTACTTGAAAGCGCTTAGAAATTAGTACATTTAACATCAGTGCAGCGACAAAAAAGTACGAAAATAAAAAAATGAAGTACAAGGAGGAAAAATTTCGAAAACCAATGACAAAACAAACTAATATTCTAGCACATAGCACTCTAACTTCCCATACGAAGCCGTGTATACAAATGTGCGTTTATTCAGTCTTTCACACAACTATAGGGTGAGTTAAAATGAAGAGGTAATGTTCTATACCGTGGCACTTTGGTTGGGATTCAAATGAAGTATGAAGGCAAAAATTTTTGATTTTAAAATCAGATGGTCAAGTTCATCCTTAGCTTTGTGCTAGGTAATGGCCGTAAACCCGATATGTGTAGTCCAACTGCTGTAGGTTACAACAGAATATCGAAACACGGTTCTCAGGGCGTGGTCACATTCTTCTTTCAAGTGGAAGAGCAGGATACAATATACTACTAGACTACTACTACTCGATCAATCAAATATCGAGGAATTAGGCGTCGTAAACTCATTCTAAAACAGAAGAGAACATCTGATCATGGGTGACTGGAATACGTGGACGTTGAGCGGGTGCGCTTCTCTATAAGATGGTTTCCTGTCGTTGGCTCCCTCAGTTAGTCACTGTCACCAAATACCCTGACAATTGCTCTGTGAAGAGAAAGGTGAAGCCTTGTAAGGGTGATTTTAAATGATGTGATGGTCTCGTATACCTGACAGGGTATACGACAGGGTAGGTAGGTGTACGGACAGCCTGTTCAGTGAGAAATACCTAAATGTTGGCTGTCATAGCGGACATATCGTAAGTTGAAGGCTTTAGCCACTCTCCAATTACTTATCTACCGCGGCCATCACTCAAGTGTTGTTTCAAAACAGACTGCTCATGTGCATCTCCATCTTAATCTAATCAGGTTTCCGAGACCATAGTAATATGTTCACAACTTTTCATGGTTTCCAATTACTCCACATTTTCAATGACTTAAAACGAACTTGACCTTGTTAAAGTTCATGACCTAAGTCTCCATTCATTGTTATCAATATACCCTTCAAATCACGATCAAAGCGCTATGAAATTGATTTACTCTGGTTGAAGCTTGAAGTTGAACTATCTAATTCACCAATATGAATGGCTGAATTAGCGCCCATGCGTAGTCATGGGGTTTAAAAGGAAAGTTACTGAGCGTTAGGTTCTAGCTACATATGAACATTGGGTTGTAAATTTTTAGTTTTGCTTCTTTTACCCACTGTCTTTTGTTATTTTACTTTTGAATCCATTTCTTACGACACTATTGATGAAGTGTGATAATTCCGAAATATTTTTCAATAAAAGTGGAAATAGAACAAGTAGACCAATACTCTGAATTTATTAATTAATTAATTAAATTATGAATCACCCACCACGTCGGAATATGGCACTTTTCAAAGCAGCATGACCACTATTGTGTATACTTTTACTCGACTAATATTGAATATATATCCGATAAGTAAAGGAAATACATGTGCAAAAAAAAATCTTGTGTCAATAATATATGATTTATTATACCGTTTTTTGTTTTTGTCAGGGGGTAAAATTTATGTCTCTCGCTGCATCTTCTGAATAATTGTTTTGATTCCTGAATTGCATTCCAGTGTATTGCCATACTCATTTTTGTGCTAAATCACCTACTAGGTAATGTTATTTCTATGATGAAAAATACGAAGTACACTCCTGATCAAAAGTTAAAGACCACTTGAAAATTTAGAAAAATGCCAACTTTTCAGTGATAAATAATTAAATGCATTCAACTAGGGATCGGTAATTACTATAGGTAAAAGGTGAGAAAGGCAAAAAATAACAACTGTAACAATTTATTACGAAATCAACACTTTTAATGATAAATGACTTTTTCAGTTGATCAAAATGATAAGACCACATCACAAATAATAGGAAATCTTTCTTCAACGACGCTGAGGTGAGCAAACATTGAACTTAGTAATGAGTACTGCCTCCATTCCTGTTAATAACTTCAAAAATTCTTTGTGGCATACTACATAGAAACGAGGGTTTCCATGAGGGCTCGAGGAATGTTGTCCCAGCTCCTGAAGATGGCAGCACAAAGTTCGTTTGCTGATGCAAATTGTTTACCATTTCCATAAACATCTCTCGCCATCCACCCCCAAACATTTTCTATTGGGTTCAAGTCCGGCGAACATGCTGGATGACGCAAAACAGTGACCCCATTTTCTTGAAAGAAAGTCGTAGTCTTGCCGGCGGTGTGGACTGCTGCATTATCCTGCTGAAAAATCCATCCATCACCACACAGACGAGAACCTTCTGGTGACAAAAATGATCTTTGCAGCATTCCGACGTAACCAGCAGCTGTTTGACGACCCTGCACCTCCTGAAGCTCCATAGTTCCTCTGTAGGAAAATGCGCCCCATACCATAACGGAGCCTCCACCACTATGGCGCGTGGAAAACATTTCAGGAGGGATTTCTTTGTCATGCCAGTACCATTGGAAGCAATCAGGGCCATTCATATTGAATTTTTCTCATCAGAAAACAAAACTTGAGACCACTTTTCAACGTCCCATGTTTGGTGCTCACGAGCGAACTGTAAACTGGCCACTTTGTGACGTTGAAGCAACCGAAGGCCTTGTAGACGCTTTTTGTTCTTCATGCCGTTTTGTCGTAAGTGCCGCCTGATCGTTACTGCACTGCAATCAGCATCTGTGAGGGCCTTAATTTGCTTGGAAGACTGTCCTCTGTCTTGTGAAACCACCCGTTTTATTCTCATACCCAATCCTGGTGAAATTTTTTTCGGTCTACCACAAGATTTTGCTGTTAAATAATTCTCTGGGTCCTTTAGGAAGTTGCAAATTACAGCTTTAATGCGGTGAATCTTAGCTGCGATTGCGCTTTGCGAAAAGCCTTGCTTATGCAGTTTGACAATTCTACCACGTTCAAATTCGGAAAGTTTGCTTGCTTTGGGCATGGTGAAACCTTTACGCTATCGGCGCCAACCTGTAACTAATCTAAAATGCCGGAAATTACCCTTAAACTAAATTTTTTTACCCTGGTCTTATAATTATGATCAACTGAAAAAGTCATTATTCATTAAAAGTGTTGATTTCTTAATAAATTGTTACAATTGTTATTTTTTGTCTTTCCCACCTTTTACCTTTAGTAATTACCGATCCCTAGTTGAATGTATTTAATTATTTATCACTGAAAAGTTGGCATTTTTCTAAATTATCAAGTGGTCTTAAACTTTTGATCAGGAGTGTATGTTTAGGGTGTTCTTTTTTTGTACGAACAAATTTAAACTATAGGTAGAAAAACTCAAACAAAATCGATTTTCACGAATGATAAAATACCAAAAACTCCTTAGCTTTCGAGTTATAAGGACTTAAAGAAACTGTAAAACTTTAATTAGGATACTACGTGCGCGCCAATGTTAGCGCTAGTCTTGATAGTTCCGACCCCACTAAAGCAGGTTTTTGTTATTTTTACAATATAATCTGCAAGCATTTTACAGTCATGAAAAATATCTGCAATTTGAATGTTCGTTGGAAAATCAACACCAAGCCATCAATGATAAACTTTAGTAGTCATTTCATTAAATTAATAAAAGCCTCATTTTTACAATTTGTGAGAAGCTTTTCGTCAGAGGTATTGTAGGATATTACTAAAAACCGTAAATTAATGCACAACTTCCATTTAACCAACTAGTCTCATTACAGAAGCTGTTGAAAATAGCCTCCATTACAATCGACGCACCTATAACATCTATCATCGAGTGAGCGCCATTATTACAAACATTATTAAATGCTTAATAGCTTGAAACTGCAGATATTTTTCCTAACCGTAAAAAGCTTGCAGTTTTTATGGAAAAAAAACAAAAACCTGCTTTGGTGGGTCGGAACTATCAAGACTAGCTCTAATATTGGTGCGCGCGTAGTATCCTAATTTAGGTTTTAAAGTTTCTTTAAAAGTCCTTATAAATGGAAAACTAAGCAGTTTCTGGCATTTTATCATTAATGAAAATGATTTATTTTGAGTTGTTCTACCTATGGTTGAAATTTGTTCGTACAAAAAAAATCCATAGATAGACCACCAGATAGTTCTGAAAAATTTCTAAACCAGTGTAAATTAATGCAATTCAAAACACGTTACAAACATGCAGAATTAATTTATAGTTACATTTGCTTACCTTGGCAAACACATTGTAGTTTATCAGTTACTTTTGCGAAGAATTACAGATTTATTCAGGCAGAAACATGCGTTTAATGGATCGTTTATATTCTAGAATGTCGCTTCTCTGTGCAGTTTTGCTGAACGCTCCAGCAATAGTCGGCCATCATGTAAACGTCCGAGCGACCTTGATATAGATCTTCCATAATTTCGATATCTTGGTGAAAGCGTTTACCCTGCTCATCACTCAAGCTTCCCCAAGCTTGCCGGAAATGATTCAATATGACTGTTCAAAAAATGCATCTCAATGCTCATGTTTCCACTTACACTTGGAAATTTTTCATTGAAGATTCAACTCGCTCTTCACATTCCTTATACTTCCTGTTTCAAAGAAAATTCCTTCGACAGAAACGAATGCACCTCCAAGCATTTTACGCATCAGTCATAGATTAAGTGGAAGCTTGATCTTTAATCAGTTTCCTTATTTCAAGGCTGTCGAAAATACCTGCTTTGAGGTTTTCTGTCGTTACAACGGGGGAAAGCATCATACAAATACTTTGAACAGTCACAGTCAGTATTGAGCGCATTGACGAACTATTTCATAAGGCCTAGCTTGATATGAAGGGACAGGAAAACAATTTTTTGCGTTCCACGAGGGGTTCATAAATGATGTTCTTCTCCCCAACATTGTCATACATACATATACCAGGCCTCTCCTCCCTACGGGAGGGTAGCCGACAGCAGGCCACAACCAACACCCTTAGTCACTAGGATGCGAGAGAGGCAGCACTGGCCGC
>JACJUY010006870.1:2527-16446 GCA_014220935.1 Platorchestia sp. MABIK
ATGAGCAATGTTCATAAAGTACTAATGAGCAATGTTCATAATGCATTGATGAGCAATGTTCAAAATGCACTGATGAGCAATGTTCATAATGCACTGATGAGCAATGTTCATAATGCACTGATGAGCAATGTTCATAAAGTACTAATGAGCAATGTTCATAATGAACCGATGAGTAAAGTTCATGATGAGCGGACGTGGTGTATCCGTGCTGGAAAATGGCAGCGACAGATCAAGTTACGATTACGATAAGTAGAAACTGCAGTGGGTACGTACACGCAGTTACGTAAATGGAATGTAGAGCAAGAAGTTATGTTTCAAAATATAGTCAATGAATTTAAACAACGAAATGAAAATCGTTGGAAGAGCTCGTCATTACCCACTCAAACCCAGGAAACAATGTTCACTTTATTACCTTTAGTATCACACAAGACAAGTACCTTTATCACAGGATACGATATTTGCTGTCAATCTCCGTGGGGAAGACTTATTTTGCGTTCTCACCATCGCTTTCGCAGAACTAAGGAATTAATCTGATTTTCTTTTGGCGAGAAAAAACTAGGTCTTGGATTTTCTCTGCGTTTTGTAAGATGCATCGGGATCAAAATGAGCTCATCATAATTTTTTGTAGCATTCAGCGACGGAAGTAGCTCGATCCTCTCAACTCGCGTTGGTTTTGTTAGCTATGAAGCTGGCTATTAGTGGCAGTCTTTTTTAGGGTCAGACTGGACAGTAATCCTAGATCCCTGATTCCACTGAGGCTTTAAGGCCTGACTTCAAGTCAGAACTGAGAATTTTTTACTAATCCTGACTTGCTGCTAAAAAGATCCACGGCCCAGTTAGTCGTGTGTGGTAACTTCTACCTCCATACTGTTAAAAAATACGGTTAAAACGGAAAATTGTGGCGTATACATACCACAACTTGTGGGAAAAGGTCCAAAAGTATAGGGACCAACATGAGTTCAAATATAAGATTACAGGTTAGTTTAAGCCTCCCTAACCGCTACAAAAAAAAGAGCGTATCGAAGTGAAGAAGGAGGAAAGCACCAATTAAGATGAAAATTAGGGAAAGCGGAATTTATGCAGAAGGGGCATAGAAACAGTAAGTTAGGAAAGAAGTTCGCGAAACAAGATAAAAGTTAAAGGAGAAAGTAGTAGGTGCTGAAAAATAGGAAAGCAGTGAACCGAAAATGTGGTCCTTATCATAGCAAAAAATATTTTATTTCAACTAAGAGAAGGCCTACCAAACTCTCAGCTCGGGCGCTCATATTTTCCTCCTGGTAGAGCAATTCCCATAGATAAAATAGTTGCATCCCCCTGAGGATAGATTATATATTAATCACTTCATTTCAGCCCAGCTTAAATGTGATTCGTTTTACATTGTGTTACGTTGCCTTCAAGCCGACATCCATTACAATGAATGCTACTGCACACGCAGCCAAAAAGGCACTTGACTTAGTCTAACAGCGCGTGAACAAATGTAATAGCAGAAGCTGAAAGGACTTTATCTTTAGGGCTTCATCGTAGCAATGCAAGGGGGTTTCAGGTTTCGTGCCTTGAAGTTTACAGCTATGACAAAGGAGTTTAAATTCCAATTCCATGTAATACGTTGAAAGCTACGCAGAGTTAATGGTGAGGGTATTCTTCCTTCATCCGATATTAACTGAATTCGACTTACAGATCACAACTCGGATTTCAAAATCAATTAAGATCCAAGCTACTTGTTGAAAACGCGTTCCATATGTCAATAAAAACAGAGCAGCAGCAAGTCTATTCGTTTATTAATTTTCTGCTCTGCTTTTAGCATATCTTTTGGAGAAAAAATATCACTTCTGTTGCAGCTATTACTTTTTCACAAAGCGCTTCATACTTTTCACCAGTGAGTGAGTTCTTCACTCTACTTTTTCGCGATCATTTTGTTTCTCACGAATAAGCAGGGGCCATGAACGAGGTAATCTAGTGGAAGTGGAAGTCATTCATTTTCGAACACAACTTATTTGGTTCGCTTGCTTCAGAAAATTTAAGCAGCTAAATGAATTCATTGAAGTTTTACAATGAAATTCGCTCTTGTTGTTCAATCGCTTCAGGAATGCTTCACTCATGGGTTCCATTTACATATTTTTTTTTCATACGAGGTTCATACTTCCTCAACCATTAACGAGCGGTGAACAGTTCAAAAGTATTTTTTTGTGAATGTAAATCTGACGGAGTTATGCTGATTTTATTTTGAAATGTTTGCTTGCATTGCTTCACGAGTATTAGATTATTCTATTATCATGCAGCCAATATCTTCTATAAGTTGGTGAATAAATTTTATAGCATGGAGACTAACAAGTGAAGAAATCACTTAGAATCGAAGTACATTTTGAAGAGAAACGAGAAATGCATTACCATTCTCCCCCTGACTCCTCTCCCAGATATCCTGGGTTTAACTGAACAAGCGAGTCAAATGATTCGCATCGTGTCCCATTATGAAGGCAAGGCACTTACTGTCGGTCACAAATAGAGATGATCTTGATAGTGGCAACGACATTATCAAATCATTGTCTTTGAATAGTGAGTTAGAACAGTCCCTATCGTGCAGTGTAAAAAAAAAATACATACTTATAAGCAACTTTTTTATATATATGTTTTCAAGCTTCCTGGTCACACGAATAAACAATAGATAAGAGAAACCTTTAAATTCTTTACAAACTGATGCGAGATGAATTTACTTAATAAACAGTGGCGCTTCACGATGAGGGAATTTTAAAGACAATTATTTTGAAATAGATTATTGAATTTCTTGGAGTTTGTCAGCTACCTCAAAACGTGTTATTCAAAATCAAAGCAATTATTCCAGTAACTTTTAACCGGAGAAACACTTGTGTGAAGAATTCTCGCTTAAAGTTTGGCCTCGCACGAATTTTACTCGAGAACCTCGCTGCTTAGGACGCTTTACCCTAGAACTCACTCCTCTGGGCGGATTTGCCCCGAGCTAACAACCCTCGACGGAGACGGAACGCACATCGCATCTAACGGAAGCCCGCCATTTGACATCAGGAAAGATCACGGGCACATTTGGCAGGGACGAGATGCCCTGACAAAACTGAGAGCTCCTAAACTCCGTCGTTCAAGAGGGCAGTGATCTGCTAGACGTGCGTGCAATGGATGAATGGACGGGCGAATTTATGGGATCACCTCGAAATGTAGCTGAACTGGTAGGGAAGCTTAACAACTGAAGTCGAGGCTCTTTGGCTGTGTGAAACTGCTGGAATGACGGAGGCAAATGAAGAGCAAATTTTCTTTGGATATCTTGATCTTGGTTCGGTAACAAATTGACTTCTTAACTTGATGGGGTGTAGTGAAACTTGGTCGGCGGCCTCAAGATTCCAGCTGTAAATCTCGACTTTTCTTCCATTTTCCCAGTTTCTCATGCTCACTCGAACAGTAACCAAGAAACAGTTAACAGTCAACAGCAAAATAAAATTATGTGCAAGTTTCAAGACTGCTGGGGAAATATTTTTCCAGCTTTGGAATTCACCGAAAACTGGCCTGATGAAAATAAATTAAAAACTGGTTCACGATGCATGAATGTTCAAATTTGATTAGAAGAGTTAGTTTAGGGCTCCCTAATCACAACAGAGGTATTCCAAAGAGTGGAAGGAGGAAAGCACCATTCAGTATGGATTTAAGGGAACGGGGAATTCATGCAAAAGGTGTGTTCTCATTCAAGATTTTGTGCTCATAGAAACAGTGAGTTAGGAAAAAAGTTTTAAGAAACAAGATAAAAGCTTAAGAAGAAAGTAGTAGGTGCTGAAAAACAGAACAGTGAACCGAGAAAAATGGTTGGTAACAAAAGAAAAAACAACTATTTCATTAAAACTCTTTGCACGGGACCTCACATCTTCTTCCTTGAAGCGCTAATTCTTACAGATTGAATAGTTGTATCCCTTTAGAGGACAATAATTTTCATTATAGAGAAAGAAGATGAGTAAAAGCACAGCATTAGTAATAATTTCTCCGCACATGTATGCAATATCGCGAATGCCAATGAGGGACCAACAAATGCTCAGACATTATACAATACGAGTATAGCACCCGGGTATAGACGCGCTATGTTATGTCACTACGAAGTACAGAGTACAGTCACAACCTTAAATTTTGTAACTCTACACATTCTCAGACACATGCTTGACCAATTTGAGCTACTCCTTCATGAAACTCCGCTTATGCTGTGACCTCAGCGACCCCTCATGAGCAAGAGAGACACGCAAGGTCGAGTTGCTGTTTCCGGATCTTTCGAGGCACGTCCTGCGATTCATTGGTGTAACGCGGCCGCCCTCAGATGCACTAGATTTATGGCAGGAAATGAGCAGTCGAGGAGGCCTGGATGGATGAAGATGCAGCGCCAAGTGATGAATGGAAAGGAGAATTGGACGCCCTTGAGCAAGTGAAGACACTGCTACAAAAATGCCATAATGCGGGCGTGTTGCTTTTGTGATGTAGTCGGGAGTTTTGACTGTCAAATGATGGTGTGCGTACTGCGATATTTATTGCTTGGTCAAACCTAAATTGTTGCAATTACTGATATTTAAAAAAATTTCAACCAGTGAACTTCCATGAAAATGCTTTATATATATTACTGTAGTTGAAGCTATTTTCCTTGATTTGTTATTCTGGCACGTTGACTGCAAATTGGTACGTATATTTACCACTAGGTAAATTCCTCATATACGTATCGGCGTAAATGAACAGCATTTCAATTAGTTCAACACTTTTTACAGAAGATTTTAGCACACGAGGCAACACGTCATAGTGCCATTACATTTTTTACACTTTTCAACAAAGATACATGTTTTTTTTCGAGTGGTTAAGTCGTTCCCTTACACGTTGCTTGTGAAATGACCCATTGATGGGCCGTTTGAAAAGTGTCAACAATCTTTCAAAGTTAATGTTATTTAATGGATCCAGTATATGTTTGGTAAATATGAAATTGTCAACAAATTTTGACTCTGAATTTGATTTGAATATTGAACATCAGTTGAACCCATCGCAGTCGATGTACTAAACTCTGCTACTTACAACCTAACTTAAACAACCGCAGCAACCGCTCAAACACAGTCTTCGTGTTGAGGTGTTTTTCGTAATTAAGTTGACTTTGCTCAATTTAGTCCCTTGGCAGCACAATTGCAATGCATTAGGCCGGAACCTTGTGTAACACAGGCGGCCCTCTCACAGTGTCGCGGTACGTCAACACTTCATGAATTATATGATTTACCAATTTACCATGTTCTATTGCTAGGTACGTATAAAATACACGTGTAGCAACTTCAGATTAAAATACCATGAATGAAAATGCCGGGATAAGCTCATCGAGTTCAAATCTTTCTACCAAGAAATAATTACTTCACTTCAGTTAATGATTGTACTACTGTTTTTTCGTTAAAAAAATTGTTTCAGATAAAACCGAATATGTGAAGTTTTTCCAGTCCCCGTCAGACAAATGACAATACAATTTAATAAAGCCGTTGACTGAAAATTTGCGTTGATCAGAAAAAATGATGAATTTAGATCATGAATTCGATTGAATTCATAACCTGCTAAGGATGAACCTAGGTGATTGGGCTTTTTGAAATCGTTTGGTTACACTTGTTTTAATTTTGAAACGGATGAATTGGAATCCTTGAGCGATTAATTGGTTGCACTTTCGCAGAAATGCGCGCACAAAAAATGCAGTGCGCTGGATTAGATCAGATAATTGAAAGTTAGTTTAAGGCTCCCTAACAACAGCAAATGCGTGTCCAACAGAGGAAGGAGGAAAGCACTATTCATCATAGGGCTTTCGGGGAAAAAGGACTTTGTCACAAATAATAATTGAAACATTTGCGCATGCAAACAGCTCACCTGAAAGTAGTTTAAAGAAGAAGGAAATGGGTGCTGAAAAACAGACAGCAGTAGATCGAGAAAAATGGCCGTAACAAAACCAAAATCCTAGTCTCACGCGTAAGATAAAAAGAAGAACAAATGCAAAAATGAACAGTTTTGTTATTTCTTAGGCAACAGTATCGGAATGCTATAATTTCATCTTCAGTGCTGAACATACAAAGGTCAAACTTAGAAATACAGAAACATTCAATGAAATAAGTTTTTAAAGATAAGTGCGTTCACTTATTTAATTTTATTAAATTTTTCTGAATTTTCTAAGTTTGATCTTTGTATGTATCAGCACTAAAGATGGAATTATAACATTCCAAAACGTTTGCATAATAAACAATATAAATGTTAATTTTTACGTGGGATCTTTATCTTACCCGTGAGATTCCCTAAGAATCGACCTATTGAAAATATAAATCCTATTCTATTTCAAAAGCAGAAATTTCTACCTTACCTTCAGCTCGTGACCTCCCATGTTCCCATGGGAGTAATCATTCTCGGCAGCATACAAAAATTTCTACATTTAAACTGCCAAATTCGATGAAGGTCTCTAGTATTACAGCACTTTTCAAATAGGTAAGAGTGTTGAAAAGACATTCATGAAGCTAGTTTAAACATCACGGCTGAATTTCTTCTCTCGCAAAAATGTATTGCAATACTAACATTAACATATTTAGTAACATATTTTAACAAACTTTAATTTATATTTAAATATTTATATTTATTAGCATATTTTAACAAACTTTAAACTTGCATTAACATATTTTAACTATAACCTCATTAAGCTTTTTAGTCGAGTCTTGAAATTGAACAATAGTTCCATGTCTGAAAGCATAGTAAGTCCTGGAAAAAATTTCGTGCGTCTAGTAGAACAATAAAATACGAAAAATAAAAAAAAATACATTTCACAACAATCCCACATTTTCCAACAAAAACACAAAAATTAGAGATTAGTTCTCCTAACGACATCGCTACATTTGAACGTTAAGATGGAAATTTAAAAATAATTTTCCCACATCGCTATAATCCAACGTTTCCAGCAAAAATTAGAGGCTAGTTCCACGGACGACATCGTGGCATTTGGACGATAACAAAAGTGATGCAGAAACGGAGAAGAATCGCTTGTCATCACAGAGAAGTTTACAAAATTTCCGGCTTCCTGCATGCCATCAACAGCTGCTTAAGCGGCACAAGAGATTTATACCGAGTCCAGCAGTGAATTCTGCGTTTTTGAAAAGACTGTTGAAGCCTAAAAATGCGGGATTGACTGCGGCACCTTGTATTAACTTCTCAAATCATTTCGGTCGGCAGAGCAGGGATAGTAAAGTCAATGTTTTCCAAATACCATTAATTTTAAAACATTCCCAGAAAGATGTAACTTTAAATTAAAGGAGCTTCGAGTTACGGACAGGTTCATTAAGGAGTTTTAGTGAATTTTTTTCGTACTGAGTGCTATTTAATTCCGCAGTTAGAGACGAAATTATTCGTTTACACTCGAAAAATTCATAATAACAATAATTTCTTAGAATTAAATTCTTGAATGACCATCGCTTCTTCATGTTTTATTTAAGAATATGAAAAATTTAAAATCCCATTTCCTATTAAGATCGATTAAATTCAACGAACTTAACGAGCAAATTAAATTAAACCACCAATGGTACGACGACTTTCCTCTCAGAAAAAAAATGGCAGAGAGAAAAAGAAAAACCACTCGAAGCTCGTCTTTTAATTACACAATGAAAAAATGAAATCCAGTAAGTGAATATTTTAATTGCAAAATCTTCGGAATTTACGTAAAAAACATTTTTAGAATTGAATATAGAAAAGAGTAAGAGTATGAAAAATGTTAAAATGAAATAAATAAACTACACATGTCAATAAAACCTAAAAATAAATAATTTTCTCCCACTCATGAATATGTTAGGTATACATGTATTTTATTTAAATTTATTTTGAAATTTTCTTGATTTCAATTCTCCTCTATTTTCAGCGCTGACGATGGATGTAAATGAATTCCAAAAAGTTCGCAATCGAAATTTTACAGTTATTTTATCTGTAATCTTATCCGAATTTAATCTCCAGTTATTTCATCTGGATTTCGATTAGAAGAGTGCGAAAAATTTTCGCCAGTAAAACATTCCCTTTTTCCTACGGTCACACGAACTAGTTTTAGAAATTTTTTGGAATGAACTCTCTATTTAAAATTCATCCCGAGTGACTAATTTTCAACAGGAATTAAGTCAAAGCTCATTGAGCTGAGATTTTGCTTGCCTCAGGCCATGCAGGCTCGAATTTTTGTGAATGTATCTAGAAAATGAATGCCACGTCCAAAACTTTGTTCTGATAACTGTTTATTTTCATATTTCCATGATACAAACTTAAGATTTCATTATTCTTTTTGTCGTTATTAATTTTCCAGTACCGCTCGTTATAATGCACTCCTCATCCTCACAGATTCACTACCATGTTTAATAGTATACAACATTTTATGAGAGGAAAGTCTAACCTTTCTTGCGTGAAATATTCTCGACATCACTGGGTCCGAAAGGCTCAATTTTTGCTTCCTCACACCAAACAATTTTGTTTCAAGAGTAATTTTCTTCATTCAAGTGAGTTTTAGGGAAGTTTAATGGGGCAGCAACACGACATGCTAAAGGAAGCGTTCGTACATGTCGATGATCATGCAATCCATTCGATAAGATGCTGTCTTGTACGAGTTTCGAGCGAATCCACCGTCTTACTTTGACAAAAACATAAAAATGCGTCACCTACCTAACTTTACCAAATGCACCAGAAATTATTTATTCCAATATATGATAAAATCTGGTGCTTTCATTGCAGCCGCCTCTGTACGCAATTAGTGATCCGGAATTCGTTTTTACTTTATAAATCTAAATGCCTAAATTTTTATGATGAACTTGTGTCACATTTTTATCTTCGTTCTTATGATCCAATGTTCGGAGAAAAATCGATTCGCATTCTGCAAGAAAAAGTAGAGATATACTTTAGAACTGTAGGGATTAACTCCAGCATCAGTGCTGTTGAACAGTTTTCCGATTAAATTGAAAGAGAAAAGTAGAAATGATTCCCCGTGAACTCACTCAAATTATTAAATTCGTACATTTTTATGGGATGAAGTTCGCTTTTTTGACAATTAAATGACAATGGTAATAGGGAGCCTAAGTTCTGATAGTGATTTCCGGAACAGCAAAAATGAAAAAAAAATGTGGAACGCAAGGATGAGGTTTCCGATAGTTATTCATACTAGTCGTTCAGAAACACTTTAATTCATGTGCATCAAACTGACGAAGAAAATACTCAACTAATTTTAATCTGAACAGGCTGAATTAGGTACTTTTGCCGGCATTTCCCAAAATTCAACAACCGGAAGGCTCACATGGCAACTGAGCAGAGAAAGACGAGTCTTCAATCATTTCTAGATTTCAAAAGACGGATTCGGATTTAAAGTCCATTAAAGTAGAGAGTTTCACAATTAAATTACAAGCTAAAATGGTCACGGACTTGGAGATAAAGTCCATTAAAGTCAGGGCCTGAGTTTACTTTCCGCGACCTGCCAGTGCTCTCGCCGAGCCCATGGAAACAGCGTCTGTCGCGAGCCCTTGAAAGCTGGGCACATGCGATAAAACAAAAGGATCTCATTTTAGTTTAAATGCAACCAAGAGTTCAACTGCCATCACAGTTGACCCAAGATTTGGTCCATCTTCGCTCGGATTGCAAAGTTTTGGCAACGAGTTTGATCCCAACAGCGATTTGTAGGTTGTGCAGGCAGGGCACAAAGTGGTGGTGGGGAATGCATGAAAGTAATTTGATGCGTTGGGCAGGGTGATGAGGTGGATGCAGAGCGAGTAAACGAAAAACTGAACGAAAAGGTGCTAAGTGGAAATTTGAGTGAAGGGTGGGTTAAAAGCAACTAAATCCGCTATGGCAGGGTGAAGTGGTAGTGAGGTGTGTAAAAAAGAGCAGACGAGGTAGCTGTTGTATAAGCAATTATGCGGGTACCATTACTGGAAGTAAATGCGTGTGCACGAGCAAGGTAGCTTGTCGGTTTTAGGGCGCGTTTATAAAATGATTGAATTAATCTGGGAGAGATGACATGGGAATCGACCTTTCAAAAGTAACTGAATAAATTTGGACAAGATAATATGGTGGTTGCAAAGTCGGCGTAAAATTAATTAAACCTGAGGTAGACTGTTACTGCAAGGCGTATAGAATTAATTCTTGATGAAGTGAGATTTTATTTTGCCATAAATTCCTTGTATTTTTCGCATGATTTCTTTACTCTATTGGGATCATAATTAGTAATTCACCTCCTACAATAAATAATAATCCTATAGAAATAACGAAAAATGAAACTAATGTGTTCTGTTCAAATGAGTTAAACAGTCTCTCCCTAGCTTAAAAAATGAACTTAAGAATTTATCCAATTGCATTTATCATCGATTCAGGGTATTTTGCTTAGTCTGGAATAGAAAAAGAGAGACAATAGTGAGCGAAATTTCTGTTCACAATTGTGAGGTTTTCTTTTTTCACTTGGCTCATGAGTAATTCGGTCATTTTCCTAGACCACACAAAACTTAGGGCAATTATTTGATGGACTCTTGTTTGCTGCTTTAATGTTTGCATTTTGTTAAAAAATCCCAGAGTAAGCAATTCTGCAAAATGCGGCACAAGAGTAGGGGATGAGAGGTAACAAAAAAAAAAATCGTGAGCACTCAAGGTGGAACTGTACTTGGCTGTAATGGAATAAATCAGAACTTATGTTCAATTTGACCGTTCCATCAAACATTTAATTCCAGTGTCGAGTAAATTTTATATTTTTATTATTTTCCTCTTGTACTCTCGGTCAAATGCCAACACAGATGATAAATATTATCTGACGTATTTCACTGTCACCCCTCCCCCCTTATTTTTAAGGCTTAATGGTGTTCATTCGAAAAAATTTTTTTCGTTAATTGGCATAGTGGCGATTGCTCCACTTCTACGTCAAATTGTTTTTCCTTTTTTACATCATCGTTAAAAGAGCAGTTATTACAAAAGTCTATTCAAAGACGGGAGGTTCATAATTACTTGATTCAATTTTCACCGATATGACTCATGACAATTTCTATTGATAAAGGCCAATAAAATTCAAAATATGGGCCTTTGACGCTCGACTCCACCAAAATTTTTTGAGAAAAAACTACGAACTATTTGCCTCTCCTGTGTGACAAAATGCTTTAATGAGATTAATTAAACCATTGAAAATGTCAACAGGTCGCTCAAAATTAGCAAACTTGATACAACAAAATTTTGAGATTGTTTCTTAAACCAGCAACTTTCAACCAAGGTTGGTGGCCGTCGGAATAATTCCGATGCCAGGGAAGTTAGTCGCTCGTATCGTCTATAATTCCAATTAAAAATGTTTCGAATGTGCGAAAAGTTGATCGAATTGAACAGCATTATTAATGTTGTTATTATTGGTTACAAAGCTTAAGACTTCCTAGCCACGTGAAAATCTATCTGAAGAAAGCAAAAAAAAGTGCCCATTTTGTTAGGAATTTTGAAAACTGGGAATCTATCCATACAAGGTGTACCCTCACAGGATATCCAGTGCATTGAAACAGCAAGATAGGACGGAAGGAGAAGGGAAGAAAAGACAAAGAAGAGATAGCGAAGAAGGTATGGGCACTGAAAGATGGAAGGAAGGCATGAAAGGTAGATGTCTCGAAAGTCTATCCACAGCTGAGGTGGCAATTCAACGATTTTCTTGATGCATCACTTGTGGTAAGTAAATTGTTCACTAACAGTATCCCTCCGGTAATTTAAGTCGTGACAACAAATAAGCACATGTGATGATCTACACGGTTGCTATTTTTCATGTACTTGTATTTCCACATAGGATGATCTCGCCCTCAAATATCATGGAGGGATTTAGGTTCGGTCTCATATTAGGATTTATTGCAACTATATAGAAGGAATCAAAATTAGCTATAATAGAAAATGATAATTTTGCGACTGTTGGTCCCTTAATTAATGTAGATTGATATCACAAATCTAACTACAAGTTAATTACATGACTAGCAATACATGCAGTAATTAAAATTGTAGCTGCTATACAAATACTGTATTTTTTTTCAAAAGACAAGGAAACTACTATGAAGATTACATTAAAATTCAATTTCAGGGCATCAGTAAAATTTGATAGGCTCTGTTTCACCCGGATCATTGAAAATAAATATGATACAAGTATTAAAAAATTTCTTTGACATCGATTCATAATTCTCCCGCACTGCCTTTTGTTGCAAGTCGAGTCCTCGTACAACAGATTCTCCTTCTGATTTTATACCATTTCTTGCTCTCATCTGCCCTTCGTCTGTCAAATTCGACGAGGGTTCCATTCCGCGTTTTTCTTGCAGCTGTCTCGTGACATTCCCATCCACACAGTCTCTCTGCTTTTCTGTTTCGTTTTCTAGTGGCTAAAATATTTATGCGGAAGATAAAAGTGTACCAGAAGACTACAGCTTTCTCGTCCAGTTTTCTCACGTGAAGCTCTCCGATTTTTATCTTTCAGGCTATTGTGCTTGATCTTAGGGAAGCTTTGCCGTTACCGTTTTTGTCCTTGTATTATTAATTTGTTAAATCTAAAAACAATGTAATTTTTTTGTGCTTCTCAAGGTTTTGTGATACTAAATAGCAAAACACAGAAAAGAGCAAGAAATTTTAAACTTTTTTCAAGGAAAACGTTGCCTCAGAAACTTACAAGTTGCTGAGCAAATATATCAACGGGATCAATACGTTGGCTCCGATTGTGTTGTTACTTACGGTCAATTTGGTTAGGCTAGAAAAAGTCGCTTTGAAAAACCGGCTTTTCTGCTCCAATCAATGTTTAACCTTTTTGAAAAGTGTAAAGAATACACTTGAACCATAATGTGTGACCTTTTACTCTAAAATTTATTTCGGAAAAGGTTGCAAAATAGTTGAAATGTTTTTCTCACATTCCGGTACGTAAATGAGCAATTTACCCAGTGGTACACATATGCACCCCTTCGGAGTCAACGTGTTAATAAAATGTGGACCTCACCTACCGACTAGCTACCGGTATTAGAGCCGTAACGCTAAAAAGGGAGCCAGAGTGGAAAAATAAAAATGAACTTCATCGTGCACCTAAGTTTAAGATCGCGCATGGGTTAGGGTATTGTTGTCAACAAAATGAGCGTGATATTTTCCAGGAGTGCACCTACGTCAGGTAAGAAAGCGTTAGAATACGTGAGTAGCTTGGTATAGGTCAAGGTTAGTTTAGGATAAGTTAGAGTAAGATAGAAAAGGTTAGAGGAAGGTAGGGTTGTTTGGGAGAAGTTCGGCTTTTTAAATGATGAGAATGACTGAAATTTTTTACTAGTTCTGCTAGTTAAAATACATTACTACACTAAGTGGCTGAAAAAATTCGCTTCTCTATAGATTTTTAGTTGTTTTATATCATAGTTTCTTTGTTTTGGTAAAACTGTTCAGGGCAAAATTCTAGATGTGTTTACCAAGCAGTAAAGACCAGTTTAAGTGCACCGGTTTCTAAACGTTCATTCATCTTTGAGAAATTTTGATCCGTAGAATGACCGTCAACAGTTGAGTAGACATTTCCATTCTTGAGCAACCGGTGTGAATGTTTGAATGATGCAGAAAAAAATAGCACTGTCGAAACAAAAAGACGAACGCGTTTCATCTCGTGGAAATTACGAAAGGCCTGGAATTCAGGATATCAGGGACAAACACTCTGAAGAAATTTGTGAAGAAAAATTAACTTTTACCGACGCAAATGATAACGACCGAGTTTTTGTGAAGGTCCAAAAAGAATTCCTCGATAGATTCTTCGTCGAGATTTCAGAAATTGAATTAGGCAAATCCACCTGGAAGCCATTAGTGTGAGCAGCAAATTGGAAAATACGTTTGCTCCGTAACACTGAGATTGGACTGCTGAAGATTAATAGCATGAAATATGGTGCGATGGTTCT
>JACJUY010006870.1:17055-27887 GCA_014220935.1 Platorchestia sp. MABIK
TCCATAGAATTTTATTTTCCTCATAATAATGGGATCATACACGTCAACAATGATCGCATTCACTGAGGGTAGATATATTCAAGACTGGTTTATTGAGAATCAGGAAGGCACTTGAGCTCATGGACTGGCCACAACAAGCTTCTAATTTGAATTCCATTGAAAATATTTTGGACACGCTTTAGAGGAACCTGCGAGACTCATTTATCCTTCTTTCAATATTCACTGCTTTTAAATATTATAGAATCAATGCCAGGTAGAATGAAAGCTGTAATTTGAGCTATAAGCGGTACAGTCACTTGTAAATTAATTTCTGAACCACTCGACTATTTTTTGGCCACTTGGTGAGTACACACCGCGTGAATTAACATCTGTTGAATGTGACATAATTATCATATTGAGCTCCTAAAATAAAAAAACGTTTAGAAAAAAACTCATCTCTCGAGGTAGAACATTTGATTTTGTTCCTCAATTCCAGACATTTTCAGATGCGTGAAACACAAGTGCACTTTTGAGGAAGTCTGAAATTTTTAAAAGAGACTAAGCGGTTGCTTGACGTCTCGTGGGAGTGCATCATCTCTAAAGCTGCCGTGCTTGAACATGAGCACCTGTTCTTTACCTCGCGCACATATTTGCCTCCTTGGCAGCGACAGGAACACGGCAAGATATAAAGTGACATCTTTCAGTTTAATAAGACGCCCAAATCTGATTTATCAGTCATTTAGGGAGCCCAATCCCGCTCTAAATTGCTCTGCGCTGACCCAGGGTCTCGTTATCGGAACATTATAGTCGGCTGTCGTCGGTCCTCCGATCTTCAGGTTGAAGACAAGAAAACATCAGGGCTGGGTTCCTCGAATGTTAAGAATGGGGAAGACAACCTAGCGAAGTAAAGTAGTACGAAGACTGACTCTTGACATACAAGGAAATTAGCTGAAAATTTGTGTACGAGCCAAGCTTCTCTTTCACCTTGGAGGACTCCTAAATTGAACAATCTCTTTCAAATATTCCTCGACGGAACATTTTCCTCAGCTCACTTTAAGATCACTTCAAGCAAGGTTCAACTTTAGGACACTCTTGAAGAGTGCGTTCCATCTCAGCAAGAAAAAAATGCACCAAAGAAACTGGTGAATAAGGTTGTCTGGAACAGTTGTTTCCCACGTGACTTAGAATTGGAAGTAAAAATAAACAAACCATTCATACAATAGCTGCTTCCCTAATAGCTAAGTTCAAGATATCTTTACAGAAATTCTTGGAATAAATTTCCACCAAAAAGGGGCCCCCAGAAATTCTTGGATAGGTATCTAATAACTTTTTCGTTGACCCAATTTATTCATGCTAACGTGGAATACAGTTTCCTTTGGTGCTTCATGATAGTTGAAATTCCTAAATTATGTTTACCAAAAATCGATTTCTTGCAAAAACTGAAGCCAATCCAGTACAAGCAGTAACATTTTCGGACAAACAGGCTCTGATATCCCACGTATATGTTAAATTAAAAGGGTCTGCCAACATTCTTGTGTGGGCTCGTGTACGCATTCATTTTTTAACGACAAGTAAATATGGAAACAGCAAGAAGTTTCAATTTTTTAGAAACTGAAGAATACAACGAGGTCGCAGTCATCCGTTTTAAAACATTTTAAATTTTATTCTTCATTCACCCATCAAAACTTATACCATTGTTGAACGAATGAGGAGCACTCGTTCTATGCACGAATCTCACTTAATTTACTCGAAACCGAATGCACGAAGTGCAGAGTTTCATCGACACATGGGGGTCGGAAGCCTACCTCGTTAATGTGCACTGTACACCTTGCATTTTAACCAATTATCATTGTTAGATTCAAGTTTTAACTTCATTTTCTGTTCAGTCAAGCGATTATCACAGAGGAACTCAGCAACGTTTTAAGTTTAAAGTAGCATTCCGAGGGATCAAAGCTTGAGTGTCTCACTCGGCTACGCACTTTATGCCATTGGGTAATCAAACATGAATGACAAGTTTGAACAGTACAGAATTGTCACTCATGCTTGATCACCCTGTAACAAATTGATGAAAGCGTATGCATTTTGATGAGACGAAAATATGAAATTTGAATGAAAAAATAAAAACGAAGACACTTATATAAGAGGTTGATTGCATTCTACGCCGGCCTCCCCTCGAGAGAGAGAAAGAAATTGAGAGAAATTAAAGTATGGAATGTGAGATAAGATCCAACTATAAATCTGCATTAGCCATAGACTCCTGCAATACGTGATGTCCATTCTGGAGTAAATATTTGAGGTTACAACAGAGGAGCAATAATTCCAAGATGAACTGACGAGGGAAGACACTATCAGAGTGCCTCTCTGTGTGTAACTCAGGCATCCTAGATTTTAGTAGAGCCCTACATTCCCAAGATAAGCCGAAAAACCAAAACCTTTGTTGCATCCCTCCGGGGTGGTGTTGGTACAATCAACCCATGCCCCATGTCATAACATCTGCCTTCTATCTAAGCTCACCGCTGGCTTTTAATATGACCTAAACCAAAAGTTCTTGTCACATCTACCCTAAATCTACATGCACCGTCTACCCTTAACATTTGAACTACGACGTGAGCCTCCGGTGGTCACTGAGGAAATTTTCACAATACAGGTGACTGACTACCAGTCACTAATTCAATTTAAAAAAATACTTAATCAAAGCGATTTAGAGGCAAAATAAAGTTGATGCTTGCTATTTTCAATATTGCTTCCTACAATTGACTTTAATTTTGAGGTGAATGTTAAACTACAGTTTTATTTGCCGCTGTCAAAATGTTAATGCAACTCAAACCACTTGGCGTTATCGCACCTGCTCATCAACATGCGCCACCCGCACCATGATAAAATCGTCAGTTCGATCGTCTTCCACGCGTACTCGCAGACCGTATTAGACCGAGGATCAATTTAGAAGGCGGTTGCACGCTTGGTTGGCGTGGCGACAGCACACTGAAGGCAAGCGTGCCAAAATGAACTTCAGATGCCGCCATTCCGAGAGTCAAACGAGACAAGTTATGATATCCAGACGGGGCTAAGACGCCTGATGCAGAGGCAGCGTTGCTGCTGCGAGCAGCCACGCACCGGGGGATGAGACCAAAATAAAATTCATGGTGATATTGGCGTGGTTTTTTTTTCAGGCTAAAGGTGAATGGTAATCCAATCGTTGTAATGTCAACGCAATTGTCTTCATTTGGTTCCACATTGCCGTTGAGAAGTGAACGAGTGCATCAATTTTTTTTCGAACCCGACTATTCTAGGTGAGACATGAATTATGTGCGCTTTATTTTCATGGAATGTTAAAAAACAGCTTGGAAAATTAAACTTTTTTGTTTCTAGAATGTAAAAAGTGTTTAATGATCCTCAATTTACAAAACATTGAAGAACCTTTAGCGATTTTCAGGCTGCAATTGCAAGCTTTATTTCAAATTATGCTCCTTAGCAAGCCCATTAGGTTAGTTTAGCCATCATACGTGGAAACTAAATCGTAAATATGCTGCAGGAAGAGTTTCAAGCAGATTAAATCAGATGAGATACGTTAGTTTAAGCTCCCTATCCACAAAATAGGTGTTCCAAAATGCGTGAAGATAAAAGCACCGTTTAGTATGGAATCGTGAGAATGTAAATCTACTTACCAGGGGATTTCACCAGATCAATCCCTGCAGAAAGGTACAGCAAATTCGGAAGGAAATTTATGAAACGTGATAAAAATGGAAGGAGATGCTGTTAAAAGGGAGAGCAGAGAACAAAAAAAAGATGGTTCGTAATATAAAAACAATTATGTTCCAACAAAAACAAAGCTTACTTAAGCCTCAGCTTGGGACCACACTTTTTCTCCCAGGGAGCCCCCATTCTCGTAAGTCCATTAATTGTATCACCATGAGGGGAGTCTCAAACAGGAGGAGAAACATTACGGCTGTCCATCATCATCACTTTGCCCGCAAATGGTTAAACTCAAGTTAAGTTCAATATTCAACTGAAATTTGAAGTCAATTGTAGTAAGCAATTTAGAAAAAAGGAAGCATTAAACAGTAAATATTAACTGCATCGTGCCTTCATTTAACTTTAACACTTTGACTGCAATTAGTTAAACTTAAGTTCAATATTCAACTCAAATTTAAAATTAAATGCAGTTAGCAATTTTGAAAAAAGCATTCATTAACTGGGTCATGCCTTCATTTAGCTTTAACGAAGTCTTCATGAAAGTTGAGTTAGACTATTGGTAGGTTAGCAGTATTATGATCATCCCCTCCATTGCCACCGGTGGCGTACGCTGCGGTCAAAGTGTCGAGCTTCTGAGATCATTGAGAATAATTTCACAGTGCTCTGCAGTGTTCATCCAAAAGATGGGCAACGGAAGCGGCATAGATGACACCTGTACGAATCTTTATATATCTTCATCTAGAGTTGCAGAATAACGTCGGTGCAGGAATTTTGTTTAAACAGTATGAAGAAAGAATTAATAATATCATGCAGGAGTATCACTGTAATTAAGTTCGTCGCCAATTAGCGCCAGGAAGCTAATTTTAGGGTCCCATCTATCGGAGAAATCAGTGTGAGAATCATTAACAGTGACCGGCTTGGTTACATCTGAATCTGCAGCGGCAAGCTTCAACATGTTATGGTCAGATTCGTTTAGTTTAACTGAATGAATTTGAAAATCTTTCAAACCACACGGTCTCGTTTGTAACATTTTAGAAAAATAGTGCACAGGGTTTTGAAAAAGGGGCTGCGGAAGCCATTATGTTCAGAAATAGCTGTTTGGAATCTGAATGATGCAAACTATTTATTCCAAGGAGAATTTGCTGAGGCAGAGAAATATCACCAGGTGATATTGACTCGAACTTAGCTTAAGGTCCGAGCTGTAAAAAAAACCGCTGTCTCCTTACATCTCTTAATTTCGTACAAAATGGAGAAAAAATTGCAATGGCAGCAAAAAGTGCAGTGGCAGCGGAACAAGTTTGAAAACTAAATGATTATCGACAAGATGCATCATTTTTCAATTTAATTCACACGACAAGAAGAGTAAATTGTTCGCCACCAAATGCAAAAATATTGAAATGAAAATTTTGCGCAATGAAAGACCATATCCTCTGATCGCCACGTAGAACTGCATACTCCACAGAGATGTATTCGATTTAGGTAATCGACGATGTAGGATGGCGCTGGTCTCCAGGAACACTTTCATTTTCCAGGGAATTTTCAATTTCGTTCTGCTCGGCCCCGAGCTGAAATGAACGGCGTACTTCCCGCCTCGTGGCATGTTTTTATCTCAACAATGAAATTTTCCCAGTAGACTTCGTAAGTGTTGACCGTCAGGAGCATCGCTCCTTAGAGATTCTATTTTTTACCGCGGCGCTGAGTTTCATGGCGAAAAGAAATGCCGTAGTATTGGAGCATTTCTGTGGTTGTAAATAGGTTAAGCGAGAGAAGAAACAATTCTTAATTTCTGCATAGTTATGTCATGGGTGGTAAATGTAATTCTTGCACCGTTCTGCAGTCACTCAGAATTTTTCAGACTGTAACATGCATGTTATTCCGCGGTAAAGTTATCACTGGACTAATGTTATAGTAACCCAAGCTATTTAGTTGAAATTTCGTCATGAAAGAAACTTATTCTACGGGAAATCCGACATTCTTTCTCACGCTGAATAGAGCACCAAGCTTACTCAACCAACATCTATTGATTGATTTCTACGCAAGATCTTAGTTTTTAAGTCGAATAACTTTCTTGCTAATAAAATATTCAGCTACTAATTCTAATAAACGATGTGGCCGTTATGACTCCAAGTACATTACTGGCAAACATCAGATTCTAGCGTCTACACAAAGAGTAACTAATTTATACACGATTTTCAAAAGCACACAACTGTTGAACTTAGAATCTACATAGCCTTTCGTTGATCTCATTGTGTTTGCACTCTGACTTTCAGTAGTCAGTCAACAAGTTTAACGCGAGTCGATCAAAAGAAAGTTTAAGGAAACGTGAAACAACGCCTGCAACTGGCGCAGTGATACGACAAGACAGTTTGTTGTGAACTTATTGCAAGCAATCTTTAGGGTATCAGAATCACTTATGATCTCAAGCTCCATCTTTCTGCAATTCATTTCGGCGCCGCTCAAAATACAGCAACCTCATTCAATTTAATTTAAATGTTCTAATTATTGTTCGACGTAAAATATCGGTTTATGACCTTTCCGCTCAAAAATCACTTTTTCAACTAAGGGCTTGTATCTACATAGCAGCGATGCACATTTATAAAAAAATGGGAGATGCAAGCCTGAATTGATGATTCTAACGTGGAATGTTCTAACTTGAATGAATAATTTAAAGAATTTTTTGCGTCTAGCATTTCCATTTTATCCAAGGACTACGCGAGACGTTGACTGGCTCACTATTCCTTCGGCAAGAAGGCTTTTCCATCTTCATTCCTGATCTTTACGCAACCCCGACCAGCACAAAAACGTCGGAAAACAAGCATTTCCAGGTGAAACAATCGTCCTGGGCTTTTTTCGCTCTCTGCTATTGAGGCCAAGACAATAGTCCCAATTTTTCAGCTGCCATTTGTGCTGAAAGCTAGGGACCATTGCCCGGATTTTCTCTAGTTTTGTTGCCTCGTTTCAATCCTGACGCCCTCGACATCACTGCGGGCAAACGTATCACGCTCCAGAGACCGGAGGCGCAGTCAACTCCAGACAACCGCAAAGTTTAGCTACAGGTATCTGTCGTTGCATCACATCGGTTCTGAGAGCACGTTTCTGTTTGAAGGAAAGCGCATAGTGTGAGCCATGGTGGTATCCATCGGTTTATTTACGAGCCTGATGGGGCAAGTCAACTCGAGACCAAGTCAAAGTTGAGCAATAGGTCGCTGTCGGGGTGGCGTTAGTTGGGCTTTGAAAGCTTGCTTTTATTCAAACTACAATGCGAGAGACGGGGGTATTCAATGGTTTACGAGTGTTTTGACACTTGGAGGCTTGACGCTAACTCTGGTTGAATTGGACGTGGTGAAAATCTTCACCATGCTATAATATATAATTATTTTTCCTACTGTGCGTGAACGAAATGCAAGGATATCCTCTTTCATTGGATATCCATGCACATTAAATCAGCTAACGAGATTGTATCAGGAACCGCCATCAGACCAGTGCTACAACTACCAGTAACGTCGCAATACTCAGCAAAACTCGTCGTTTTTCACCGTTCTCTTCCAATTATTGCTTGAACGGATCAAATGGCGATGTATATAATTTTGGGACTTCAATTAGAAAGTAGTTGTAGAGCATAGCGCTGATGAAGAAAGCAGTAGAAGTGCAGCGAGTATTTCTATTGAATCACTCGTTTGAACTTGCATTCAGCTCAGACACGTTTATTTATTTCAGTTGGGCAATCTAAGAAAATGTTCTTTTTATAAGGGAAGAAGGTTTATTCTGAGGATCTTCTTAATAATTCAAATCCTATCCTTTGCTCCACCATGACTAAATTTCAAATCATTCAAATATATCATGTAAATTCATCACAGACTTTTATATTGGGAAAAAATCATCGACAGTAAAGTGATACACCCTTTTATGGAAAATGTTTGAAATGGAACGTATGTCATTTTTACTTTGGAATGCAATGGTGAAAAATGAAATTTTGCCAAAAAGAGGGAACAACTTTTGACAGAAATATAGATAAGAGAATTACCATAGAAAATTTCTCCAACGATTTACTGAGGTTAAGTTACAATATTTCACAATGAAACAGATTAACGAAGATGAACGTTCCAGTTGGAAATTTTACTATTTCGGTTAAAACATTACAGTCGGAAATTTTATCACTCCAGCTAAAACATTTTAATCGAAAATAATTGATAGTTTATTTGTTTACCAAGAGTGGAGGCTCTTCTGATCAGTAAAACACGCGAAGAAGAACGTTTCATTTGAAATTTTTCCGCTCCCTGAGTTTCACCACCTCGCTCGGGATAACAAACGATTGTTCTACTCCTCTAAGTTTCTAGCAAGTCTCTAAACTAATGATACGTTTCGTTAACGACACTTCGAAATTTTTCGAGTCAGAGCCTTTAAAACTTACTCAAGGGGAATAAGTTATATATCCGAGCAGTGTCGACGTACATTGGTAGGCCGCGCGAGGTCAACAACTGAGTAAAATTAACGGAAACCTAGACCAGAAATAGTTTTGAGGTCCCATTATTTTCGTTGTCGCTTTCAGCTGTGTTCTGTTTTGCTGTATTAGATTCACGAATATTATCAAGTCTTCATTCACTTTTTTCAAGCTCATGACAAATTAACTGCCAAATATCTCCAGGAAAATGTCAAAAAGCTTTAAATTATGGATGACCATGCTGCTTGCAGTAGTACGGGACTGTCTAGAAGAATAATGGAATTAGTTTTTAAAACTTTGAACAATTTACACATCACAATTGATAAAATACTAAAACCATTATTTTAAACTACTGAAATAGACATGCTAAAATAAAACTATTCGTGCACCTGAATAACTTCAATGATTTCTAAGACCTTGAACTGAAATCTCATTCTGATATTTTAAGTTATTAAACCATTCATAAACACCCTAAATTTAGCATTCAATATTCCCCATTCGATGCTTACCTGTTCCACCCAAAGGTTTGTAGTCATAATTTGATTCTTCAGATTCTGTAAAAAAGAAAAGAAGTCAATTAGTTTATGATCATAATTCTAATGAAAATTTCCCAATAGCTAGCGGACTCAGAGGACATTAGTGTAAACAAAGCACAGAATTTATTCGTAATTTTGTGAAGCATTTTCATGTCTTTGGCAACGGAAGAGTTCAGAGACACTTAGGTCACAGTTTTTAGCTGCTCGTTTCCTCACAGATTACTCAGCATTGTGCCGCCACACACAACGGACGTTTTCTTAATGCTTCAAACCCCATGAATCATCGTTAATGGGACGTGGAAGAAGCCATTATTCAAATGCATTTAACGAAGCAAATGAAATTCAAATCACATCTCCTTGAAAAAGGAAGACTAATTCCGCAAAGAAGCGCTCAACGGTCTGGAACTTGGGCAAAAGCTATCCAGTCGTAACCCCGAGCGCGCAGTGACGAGTTTGGTTTTTTGCCTGTATAAAATAGATAGGATTCCCGGCTCCAGAGGGTAAAATATGCGGGTTTTGACGCTTGTAAATGGATTACGTTTATCTCATAAATTACTTGGGGTGCATCCCTTTCATTGCTGTCATCTCCGACATGGATGCCAAGCAAAAACTGAGTTGTTCTTGATATTGTGAATGAGAAGACTCGTTGAATATGATGAATAACTTTAATCAATTTAGAAGCAAAGAACTGAAAAATATTTATGAGATGATGTGCATTTTCATGAATGCCTTACATTTCCTGTTAGAAAACCCTCGTCTAGATATTTCCAGCGTAATTTCCGATTGAAGTTTGTTCAAACGCAATCAATATAAACATGAGTCACCAACCGCACAATCTAAAAAAAAATAAAATCGAATTTTTCCTGATTGAATCTTGAATTTATTTTATTACAAGAATGCAAATTTAAAGGTTTCTCATCTTGTATTTAAAATTACAATCATATGAGAATGACAGTTATAAAAAGTCTTACTTTTTTCAAACCTCACAGCATTCCTTGAGTAAAAAAGATGCTTCATTCCCATCATGTTGAAAAATAAGCTTAGCACAAGTACTCTAGTGCCTCATAACCATCGCCTGGGAGACATGCAAGTAACCATCATTCTACGATCACTGGTACGCGTTCCGCCCACCTGGATAGGGTATGGAACAATGAAGAATGAAGTCACCACGTAGTATGGAGTTAGGGAACGCGAAATCTATGCACAAGAGGTTTCCCCACTCAGAATGCATCGCGCATAGAGACAGTGCGTTCAGAATATTGTTGAAGAAAAGATAAAAATTGAAATTAGATTATTAGATTATTAGTTAGTTTAAGCCTCCCTATCCTCAACAAATGAGATCCAAAGAGAGGAAGGAAGAAGGCACCATTTAGTATGGAGTTAAGGGAACGTGGAATCTATGCAGAAAGAGCATAGAAACAGAAAGATGAGAAAGAAGTTCATGAAACAAGACCAAAGTTAAAGGAGAAAGTAGTAGATGTTGAATAAACAGGACAGCAGTGAACCGAAACAAAGTTTGTCCGTAACTAAACAAAAACCTATGTTATTTTAACAAAAGGAAAGATTACCTAACCATTAGCTCGGGCCCTCACATTGTCCCTCTGGGAGCGCTAATTCCCATAGATACAATAGCTGTATCCCCCTGAGGGGATAAAAATTAAATAAGAATGTTAGAGGTCCTGAAAAAAGGACAGCAGTAAAACGAAATAGCGCTGCCCTAAACAAAAATAAAATCTATATTAATAAAAAACTATTCTATTTTAATAAAAAAAAAACGCCTACCTAACTCTCTGTTCGTGACTTCACATTTTTCTGCTAGGAGTGTTGATTTTCGTAGACAATAGTTTTATCCCCTCGAGCGGATTGGAATTGCATTCGACTAACTCTCTTCCTTTTCCAAACGAAAAGAAACATGTTGAGCTGTGTTGGGTTACGAGCTCTAGAACGCTCTACGTGCGTGGTAGAAGGGCTCTCTGAATCCCCAGGCTACTGTGTCCTTGTGGTGTTGAAATTCTGAAGACATTTTGAAAGAACCCGAACTATTCTACTCCGAAGACAAAATGGAAACATCACAGAGAAAATTACAACTGCTTCCTCCGTCGTTCAGCTTCAAGAACTCTGGTAATTCAAACTGTAAATTTAAACTTCCAGGTCAGCGTTCGCAACGACAAACAAACTTTTTG
>JACJUY010006870.1:32691-44076 GCA_014220935.1 Platorchestia sp. MABIK
TAGTCAGTTAGGGAACCTCAAGTCACCACAAAAACCATTTGATCAGATGAAAGAAGAAGAGAAGATAAAGAGAAGATAGAGAGGAGGGTATGAAAACTGAAGTAAATGAAGTGGGCAGCAAAGACAGAAGTCCCAAAAGCCCACCCCCCCTCCATCTATAGCTGAGGTAATCTAATAATATCCCTCTTGGGGACACCAGTCCTCATGGCAGAACATAGCCAAACCTAACTAAACCGAAGTCTATTGCCCCTCCTTCGTCTCCTGCATGAGAGGGATTGTATCATGTTATAAGGTAGTTCAAGCGTTCCTAATTACAACAAAAGTGCTCCCAAGAGAGGAAAGAGTTACCATTTGGTAGGTAATCATGAGAACGTGCTGTGTACAAGGAACGTATACCCACATCCTCGGCGCAGAAAGAGCCAAATTGCAGTATATAAAATGAAAAAAAAGTTGAAAGGCAGAGTAATAGGAGCTGGCAACAAGGACATCAGTTAACCGAAGTAAGATTGTCCTGAAGAAAACAGGAACCTATTCCATTTCAACAAAAGGAATGCCTACGTAACCTTTAGCTCGGGACCTTACATCTTTCCCTAAAAGCTCTAATTTTCATAGATCCAACAATTGCATCACCCTGAGAGGCAATGTAGAATTTCGAATGTCATAAAAATAAGAACATGATTAGTACTAAATCTGTGAAAATTCTCAGTACTATGCACGTCACAAATGAACACTGTGAACGCCATGAATATTAAAACTACCGTGAATGCAGCCGCAGTGAGTCCAGACACAAATCGAACCACGTTGTCAGTCGACTTGGGACTTCGATCCGGAAATTTTCCATTTTCCCGATCTGTCCGCAAATTGTCCGTTTGCAGAATCGCTCCGTCAGCATTCCGATGGCTCCTCGCCGCCAGAAATAGAATTCAAAATTGACACCCGACAATAAAAAATAAAGTCCATGACAGAATTATTGGGAGAGACGGTGAAAAGTTTGTCAGTAAACTAACGGAAGGGAAAAATTGCATTGCAAAATTATTGTGTAGCAGTAAAGGCAAAATCCTTGGCGTTGTTCGTGACGAGTAGCATTCGAAAACGACATTTCGTTTTGAAACGGAATGAAATTCAGTTTTCTAGTTCAGTTTCGTATTCAGTTACAGAAAGTTGACTTTCGACATAGAATAGGAAAGAGATTTCCTATAGAGGAGATGTAAGTGCATCAGGTCTTTCAACACACACATCTGGTGCAGCATAAATTGAAACACTACGATTTGATCATTCCTTACAGACACATTATCTGAAGACGTATTCAGCAAAATAAAAATATACTTTTGATTTATACCCAGTTGATTACTCAATAACTCAATTTATACTCAGTAACACTTTATTTATCCTCAGGAACACTTTATTTATCCTCAGGAACACTTTATTTATCCTCAGGAACACTTTATTTATCCTCAGGAACACTTTATTTATCATCAGGAACACTTTATTTATCCTCAGGAACACTTTATTTATCCTCAGGAACGCTTTATTTATCCTCAGGAACGCTTTATTTATCCTCAGGAACGCTTTCTTTATCCTCAGTAACACTTTTTATATCCTCAGTAACACTTTATTTATTCTCAGTAGCACTTTATTTATTTTCAGTTACACTTTATTTATTTTCAGTTACACTTAATTCATACTCAGTAACACTTCATTTATACTAAGGAACACTTCATTTATACTAAGGAACACTTTATTCATACTAAGGAATACTTCATTTATACTCAGTAACACTTTATTTATACTAAGGAACACTTTATTTATACTCAGTAGCACTTTACTTATACTCAGTAGCGCTTTATTTATACTCAGTAACACTTTATTTATTCACAGTAACACTTTATTTATACTCAGTTACACTTTATTTATAATCAGGAACACTTTATTTATACTTAGTAACACTTTATTTATACTCAGTAGCACTCTATTTATACTCAGTAGCACTTCATTTATACTCAGTAACACTTTATTTATAATCAGGAACACTTTATTTATACTTAGTAACACTTTATTTATACTCAGTAGCACTTTATTTATACTCAGTAGCACTTTATTTCTACTCAGTAGCACTTTATTTTTTAACTAACTGCCCAAGTGTGCAAATTTAATTATTCTCAGTAATTTTATGCGGTTACTCGGTAAGCAAAAACCAGTGAACTATATTGAAATCACTTGACGTGATGAAACTGAAAGCATTCACTAGAGCTAAAGAACGACAACAAAACTCGGAGGAGTAAAAAGTCTTTGCATAAGTAAGTTATTATTCTTGATGACACGCAAAAGAATATTAGGAGTTATCTAACGCAAGTGTTACTGAGTAACTAAATGTGTTTTTAATTTGTAGCATAGACATCCCATAATTTATAAGCAGGATACGGGAGACATTTCCTATTAGTGTGTCGGAAACTATGTTTTGTCAGTGCATTGACTCATTTGCTGCGACTGGATAAAGACCCGACTTACTTTATCTCATCATACAAAAGTCAGTACAATGAGACTTCACACTAAATAAACTGTCAAGTGCTTAAGACTTCTGCAACCTTGACTATTTTTACGAGACTCTTCATACTCTTAGGTATAATTAAGGACCTCTACTACAACAAAACATCAAGCGAGAGAATGATTTTATGAATGATCCAATGATTTCACCAGTGAGCTGCAGGTGGATTGATTGATTATAAGAAAGGTTTAGCCTCCCTTCACCACGACAAAGATGTTCAAGGGGAGGAAGGATGAAGACACCATTTAGTTTGGAGTTAAGGGAACCAGGAATCAATGCACAAGGTGCATAAAAACAGTAAGCTAAGAAAGAAGCTGATGAAACAAAAGAAAGTAGGTGCTGAAAATCAGGACAGCAGTGAACCGAAAAAAGATGGTCCGTAACAAAGCAAAAAACTTATTCTATTTCAACAAATAGAAGGCCGACCTAACATTTAGCTCGGTACAGCTGCAACTGGAGTCCAGCTTGGGGCAGTTAAATCTAAATCCACTTTAGCTTGAAAAACAGCACTGAATACATTCACTTACGCGGAAAAAAATAACATATTCACTCTTTAACTGTCGCTAACATGCTGCCTTTTTCAATAGCAGGTGTATTTAATTCATCACAGCATGACAGGAAATCAACTTAGCTTGGAAGAGAGGAAGTTTGTCCTGAAATGTTATTGGAAGACCGAAAACGCGATTGAAGTGCAAAGGCGATTCAGAACTGAATTTGCACACCGCCACCAACGCGCCGGACCATTGCTCGCATCAGAGACAAATTTTAAACAGAAGGAACCGTCCAGAACGTCAAAAAGAAACGTTTTTGACGGCCATGGACATCCACGACCCCTAGAAAAGTTTATCTCACGAAACCAAGAACGATTGATGCATTGAAATTGGAAATGACAAGGCTATGTCACGATATTCCTAATGACCTGTTTCGTGACATTAGTGAATCCCTTGGTGCGCGTATCAGCGTTGTCTGAAAAAATGTGGTCATCAATTTGAACTTTCGCAAGCATGATTCTTCAATTGCATTTCCATTTAGTATTCGAAGTCATTTCATTTCACTCATATGTTGATAAATAATGTTTTTCTCGTCATTGAAAGAATGAACACATATTTTTATGACACCCTTCATTTTTAATTATATCATTGTTTGCCAAATTATTACAGAGGATTTTAAAAATGAAATTTTCAATTCGATTTTTCACTGTCGAGCAAAATGGGAGGCTAGAGAACAGGTAGCCAACCCGTAAAAAAAAAGAAATGACTCACTTGTTTTCGATTCTTGGTAGTGGTGACATAACATCACTACTGGCATAACATCTGTGATGGATGATACAACTTCAATAACGTTCTACATTTTTTATCTATTATAAAACTTGGGACTCAATTTTGACTGGTATATTCAGCGTTCAATCAGTGAAGTAGCCGAGGAACACAATATGAAGTAGAAGACAAGAGAAACACCAATCAAGTAGATTCAAAAACAGTCACAGAATATTTTACACTTAGGCTTTTATTGAAGGTGCAGAGCGTTTCAGTAGACTCTTTCAGAAGCTCTTGTTTACTCTGATGATGAGTATTATATGCCTTAAAATAAACTAGACCTTACTATACACTCTACATTTTTTGAAAATTACGATTCACGGTACGAAAAATGTTCAGGTAAAATATATTCCAGGTTTATGAATGACAAGTTCGCCTTTTATGAACCTATGGATTTTCAATTCGTCTTTTATCAAAAGTCTTGCTTATGAATTAAATGACCAGTGTCACACCCTCGCACTTGTATTACTTCATTAATGCAAGCGATGAGAGCATCTTCGATATGGTAGCCTTTGCTATATTATGAATGATCCAAAGACTTTTCCTTTTGTGAAGTAAGGACCATTTCTTAATGTGGTAATTTCAAGGACAAACATCAATCGTTCGCCTCATAAACAATTATTTAAAGCGAAAACATTCATAAGAAAGGAAA
This sequence comes from Platorchestia sp. MABIK, assembly GCA_014220935.1. Lineage (NCBI taxonomy): Eukaryota > Metazoa > Arthropoda > Malacostraca > Amphipoda > Talitridae > Platorchestia > Platorchestia sp. MABIK. The sequence goes on from JACJUY010006870.1 coordinate 37,205, forward strand.
TTTTGATATACGAATGTTGTAAGGAACAATGTAAGGTAATGCAGAAAATGTGACCAAAAATTAGCTTTGGCCTATTTGAAAATAGAAGCGTGTATTCTGTACTTGTAATGATACCTTCACCGGGAAACGAAAACGCATACAGAGTAAATATATGCTCTTCCGTTTTTCAAAAATGAAATGGACTCAATCATAGACTCAATACCGAAGCGTCCCAACCAGCAAATAATAACCGAGCGCGCAACTGGAAACGAGTCGTTCGGAAAAGGCTCTTCTTTCCGGAGGTGTTGACCGGAGACACACATTCTTCGGCGTTTGTTGACCCCAAACATGAGGCGCTTCTGTGGAAATACTGCGTCCGTGAGCAGGCGATACCCGAGCAGACCGCAGAGATATCGAACCAAGGTGCTAATGCCAACTATGCTGGCACAATGGTTTGCGAGCAATATTTGGTAAAATCGGACCTGGAGGTGTGGCATCCGGCCAGGATAAACTTGGTAGCACTCACCCAATGTGGGCGAATGGCTCATGCTAATGTACCATGGCGTTATGAAATCAGATGAAGATTGACATAGGTAACTGTGATGGCCAACCATCTTAGACCCCTATCTTAGAATTTTATTGTGGAGCTAATTTCTCTATGTCCTATAGTTTGTATCTACTAATGAAGTTTTTAATGGTGGATTGCACAACTTAACAAGGTATTCGATTAATAATTTCCATCCTCAGCCTCTGGGAAATAGCTCACACACTTAAAATAGCATCTCATTATCAGAACTCAGCGAGCGAAGAAAATGGATTTCTGAAGCTGTGTGATGCAGAAAAAGAATGATAAAATTATTCACGGGTGATAAAACAGAGAACCACAAGGTCTTGAAAAAATATCCAATAGTTACCTTTACATTTACGACCTACAACATGCCTACTAGATGGTATCAACTGCCGTTTATTGAGATTTGCTTCTGAAAAGAAAACCATTGCAATATATATCAGAGGCATTGTAATTTGAAGAAATGATTTTAATAACCTTAATAAAAACTTTTCAAGTAATGTATACTTTCGTTACACATATACACATTTAGTGCGACTTGAATATTGAGTATTTCCTCGAAGCACTGTCATCACTCATCAGTACTTTTATTCAGATAAAGCGGGGTACATTCAGTTCTCCTCCCAATAACCCGTCAAAACAAGGAACACCCCCATGAACTTGCCTTATAATAACCATCAAAATTCTGCTCATTATTTTTAGCTTTTAAGACGTTGACGACGTTTCGGGGGCTGCTACGGTGAAATAAATTCAGTTTCAAGCAACAGAATTCTTCCTTTCTGTTCTTTGTGTTCGTTCTTTGTGTTCTTTCTTTGTGATTTATTTAATTTTTTAAGAATTGGAAAAAAATAAAATCACACGATGATGTTCTATCTCATTCGCTAATGCACGTTTCAAAAAATGACAGATGTATTTGAAATGCTGCTCATTTAAACAGGCGCGTAAATGAGCAATTTACCCAGTGGCACACGTATGTCCCAATACGCCGTTAAAATACAGTTCACGCGCGCTGGTTTTACTTGAAGAAGCCCCACCTCCTCGACAGAGGCACCAGCTCCCCGCGGTACAACAGGTGTTTGCGCAGGCGATGGCAGTTACAACTTGGCTAAGACCTCAATTTACGAGAAGACAAGTGATGCTGTGCCAAACTTTTCTAATGTTTTTATTAGGGGTCGTAAATTGCTGCTGGCTTTTACTCGGCACAAATTTATGGCATTGCTGCTGGTTGCTGGAGAAGGAAACGCAAATAAAATTTATTGGGTTCGTTAAAGAAGCGCGTATTAAACCGAACGCAGCTCAGATGTAGTTAACAGCTCTTGAAGTTCTAACTTCGGAAGGTACGAGCATTCTAGAAAAAGAATTTCTACATAAATTTCTGTAACATCTTTAAGGTAACATTCAACCGCAAATGGTTGGGTAAAACTGTCAAACTCAAGTAAGTTCTAAAATGGAGGTCATCGTGAACATCATTAGCATCTATCTTTTCCATGTCTCATTCACACCGCAAGACCTAGTATACTTTTCTAGAATACATTGCAGCGCTCAGTGTGAGGGAAAGTTATACGATTTTTGTCACAAAAAGGCAAAGGACCTTTTAAAATGTAAGGAAATTGATAAAATTATGCTAGCACAGCCTTTGTTTGCTGGTAAACTCGGAAATGAAGTCAAACACAAGTTTGTTACTCTGGGATTCATATCACAAGGCCATGTTCCTGCACCCTCCTGAAAATATGTATTGAAAAAAATTTCCAGCAGCGGTAATTCTCCTGAAAAAAAAGCCCCAAATTTCAATGGAATACGTTTTCCTACAGCGATTTACTTCACCGATAAACTTGGCTACGAATGCTGGTAAAACTGAATTTATGTGGAAGAAAACTGGAAGCCTTCAATTTCAGCGTATTATTGTAGTTTCAAGAACGATAACCTGCAGAAAAACGAGTGTAACTATACGAAAAAATCCTTTTATTCTCTGAAAAAATTGGAGCTTCTAAGTGAATAGAACAAATAAACGTTCGTAATAGCAATGGACCAAAGTAAATAAAAGTAAAGCCTGAAATGGGTGAGCATAAAATGGGATGTAAATTTTTGAAGAGGTCATTTCAGAAATACAATAATCACCATACACGGATTGGGAAAAAACTCGAACATCTATTTAGAGTATTTAAAATCATGGTTATCATGATTATAAGTTAAAGACTCCTTTGCCATATCAAAGGCGATTTCAAGATTAGATTATTAGATTATTAGTTACTTTAAGCCTCCCTATCCGCAACAAATGCGATCCAAAGAGAGGAAGAAGGAAGGCACCATTTAGTATGGAGTTAAGGGAATGCGGAACCTATGCAGAAAGGGTAGAAAAACAACAAGATGGAAAAGAAGTTCATGAAACAAGATCGAAGTTGAAGAAGAAAACAGTGCTGAAAAACAAGACAGCAGTGAACCGAACAAAAGATGGTCCTTAACATAACAAAAACATTTTATTTCAACAATAAGAAGGCCTACCTAACTCTGAGCTCGGGCCCTCACATTTTCTCCCCTGCATGGAAGCGCTAATTCCCATAGATACAATAGTTGTATCCCCTTGAGGGAGGCGATTTCAAGAGAGCGAACAGAAGGGACTATTTAGTGTGGACTGTTCAAAGCGAGAAGTCTATGCATGAGGTTTGTTTCCACACAAGATACCCTGCGCTTTGAAATAACAAGTTAGGAAGAAAAAGTAGGAGAACAGAAAAGACTACAAAAGATATCGAACAAAGTATTAAAACTGAATGAGGCAAAAAAATGGGAACGAAAAATAAAAGTCCCGAGGGCATATGTTGAGCTGTGGTAACTTAACGCGTCCACTGCTGCTGAACGCACATGTGCATCCAGCGGTTTCATGTCAAGTGAGGTTGTAAGAAGCAGAATTAAAAAAAAAGACTTTACAGCTCGAGAAAATTTTTGTCTTTCCTAAGAAGTGTGGAAGTGTAATACCTTAATGATATTTTACCTCGTATGCTCAAATCTCTGGTAAAAAATATGTTAACACGTTGACTCCGATTGTACGGTTGCTTACGGTCAGTTTGGTTAGGCAAGAAAAAGTCGTTTTGAAAAACTGGCTTTTCTGCTGTAATTTATTTTTAACCATTTTGAAATGTGTAAAGAATACAGATTAGATTAGATTATTATTTAGTTCAAGCCTCCCTATCCGGAACAAATGCGATCCAAAGAGAGGAAGAAGGAAGGCACCATTTAGTATGGTGTTAAGGGAACGCGGAATCTATGCAGAAAGGGCATAGAAACAGTGAGTTGAGAAAGAAGTTCATGAAAGAAGATCAAAGTTGAAGAAGAAAGTAATAGGTGCTGAAAAATGGGACAGCAGTGAACCGAAAAAGATCGTTCTTTAACGTAACAAAAACATTTTATTTCAACAAAAATAAGGCCTACTTAACTCTCAGCTCAGGCCCTCACATTTTCCCCCCGGGGAGAGTGAAAAATACACTAGACCCATAATGTATTACCTTTTACTGTGAAATTGATTTCGGAAAAGGGAGCAAAATAATTGAAATGCTATTAGCATATTCCGGTGAGTAAATGAGCAATTTGTCTAGTGGTACACAAATGTACCATTTCGGAGTGAACGTGTTGAGGGGATCTACTACCCTGTATTTTACCTAATTTACCCCGAATTTTTCAAATTTCACTCTTCACGTTTCCATTGCATCTAGAGGAACGAAAATGAATACAGATATGTAAAATTGAATTCTAAACACCTTTTCACCTATAAAAATTTTTCACTTTTGCAATAGGAAAAGGTTGTTGTGCGAACATAGGAAAAAATATACGTACCTGTGGAAAACTCTTCCCACTCTACAATTTTTCATGTAGAAGCTCGATTGTGATCTCACTCGACGCGGAAGGGCTGTTGGAACCTCGTAGGGAAGGATTTTTTTTCAGTTTCGAACCATAAAAAAAAGTTATTGTTACACATGTCCAACAATTGCGATTTTCTATCGCGAAAATCGAAAATTTTCATAGAAGCAAATGTGTTCCGAATTCAATGTTAAATATCTGTGTTCATTTTCGTTCACCTAGTTGCAATGTAAATGTGTAAGCTGAGAATAGAGAAAGAATCTAAGATTCACCTGGGGAATAAATTTTGTACAAATGTAACAGTAAATTTTTTCCTAATTTGAAATTTAAAAAAATCCTTCTTTGCGAGGTACCTACAGTCCTTCCGCGTCGAATGAGACCACAATCGCGCTTGTACGTAATTCTTCGTAAAAATATGTAAGGTGGGAAAAGTTTTGCGCAAGCATACATATATTTTCTTATGTTCGCACGATAAATTTTTTCTATTGCGAAAATCAAAAATTTTCAGAGGAGAAAATGTGTTCAGAATTTAATTTTACATCTCTGTTCTCATTTTCGTCCCTCTAGATGCAATAGAAACGGGAACAGTGAAATTTGAAAAATTCAGTAGATTTGGTAAAATACAGGGTAGTAGATCCCCTTAAAATAATTGAAATGCTGTTCCTTCACACCGAGAGGTAAATGAGCAATTTACCCAGTGGTAAACCGGCAGTGAATGTGCTAACACCGTCTAACATGGGGGCACGAGTCTCAGTGGCGCAGAACAGACCAACCAAACTTATCAAACCCATCGTCTATCCTAAGCCCTCCTGAAGAGAAAGCGTCCTAACAAGGTTGGCAGTAATAATTCTGCAACACTGGCATTCGAAAATAAAAATGCTCAGAAACATTCCAACTGAAGCGTTTTAAATGACGTCCGGCTATGACTGCAGCATATCTTACCCCAAGGCGAACTTCGCGACCCTTGAAGACACTTTTGTCAAGAAGCAAGTCTGCAATGACCACGTATTTTTGTTACTTGTGTAGCGCGGTGGGGAATAAGGAGGTCAGAATTGAGTAAATATTGGTTCTCAAAGCTAAAAATGAAGGTTGTAGTTAATTGGCTGAAATACATGTTGCATTATGTAAGCACCTGAAAAAACTATTAGGAAATTAAGCGGAGTTCCTTCCCTGACGCACTAGGAATGAATGTTGTTCATCAGGATAATAGTGCTTTTCATTCGTATGAGTTTCTTACAGTATACAGGGATGTGCAAAATGAACCCATGGATTTGCCCATTATTTTTGCTCCACCCTTTACAATCAATCATGTGGTAAACCTAATGCCTGGCTGCAAGAGTTTATTAATAGAATGCTTGAGTTCAGGTAAGCAACAAAATAACCAATAGCACAAAGTTTTGAATACATGAAGATTAGAAAACAAGTTAGTGTATGCCTCCCTAACCAAGACGGTAAGGGTGGCGCAAAAATAACTGTCAAATCCATGCGTTCTCTTTGAGCCACCCTTTATTTCCTACAACATATTTATAAATGGAGTGTACACTTTAGGATTACATTAATATTCAATCCCTATTTGTGTGCTCATAGAAGCTTCACTCTTTCTATCAGGACTAAAAAGCTTTCAGTCAGTTATTTAAATTGGGAAGTTCTTTAGTATTCTCTCTTTGAACTTTCAGAATAAATTCGGCACTATGTCGGTGGCCTAAGCTACATTAAGTTCCCTATAGCCCATTTAACTCATCGAGGAAGGACTCAGCTACTTCACAGCTAGAACTCCTCTTATGCTAGCGAACATCAATTGTATGAAGGGGTTAAAATTACAATATCACTCGGTAATTACTCTACGAGAGGACGTGTCACAGGGGGGAAACTGGAAACTTTATTTTTACGATGTACGTCGGGAACAGGAGACACAAGCACGTGAAATTTTCAATGCAACGTGCGACGTGTCCACATCAAGAAATATCGAGGCAAGAATTGTGTTCTCTTGCTCGAGGGTAGACGAAAAATGTCCAGTTCACCTAACTTCCTGCATTAATAGAGTTAACAAAGTTAAGGAAGAAACTTTAAAGCGAGTCCAAGAAGTTAAGATTGAAAGTAAACTTTGCGTTGGAATACCGAAGGCTATTTCTCAGTATTTTGTGCCGCCACCCATAAGTCTCCGTTAACCCTCGACGGAATGGTGGTGGTCCAGGTAGCGTCCAGGGAGAATGGAGACTCTGCTTAGGTAGCAAAAAGAGTTTTTTTTAACCCAATGCGGTTAGCCTACGCCATTTTTCATCCCTAACACCATGTTAACTTTGGTTTAACTACCATATGATTTAGCAATCAAATTACACAAATTCACCGAACCCGAAGAACAAATATTCAGTGTTAGTTTTCTTTCAGAGATTGCAGAAAATGTTGGTAATTCAATTCCCTCTCCGAATCTTTAAAAGGCAGAAATTTGTTTCTTCGCAAAATTTACGCTTCA
>JACJUY010006871.1:5061-16814 GCA_014220935.1 Platorchestia sp. MABIK
CCGAATCTTGGTTTGTCATTAACGTTTTCAGTGTCCACAAATTTTGTATAGAGAAATTTAATTGTGTTTTTAGAAGGACTGATCCATGTTTGAAAATGGATTCTGTAGTCACGTTGCACTTCTGCTAGCTGAGTATATAGGACACCATATAATAAACTATGAAAATGTTATACCTACAAATAAAATAAGTTTCAACTTTCTAGCGTTCATAGTTTTCTTTTCATTAGCAAATTAAAAGGGTCAGTTACTTCTGGGCCACCCTGTACTGTAGATGTTTTTCCATTCGATAACCACAACTCAGTTATTCTACCTCTTTCAAATTTTGACTTGCATTCATCACTATGCTTAAATTCAATAAGTTCCTCTTGTATATTTTCATCGACACTTTCCACGTCAAACCCGAACGGATCCATCACAGACGGCAGAACTTCAAACGAAAATCCATTTGAGAATCAACTATTTATGTGTTCATTTTCCCAAAATATTCTTCCTATTTATTCTGGTTTGTTCTGTGACCTGCTCATTTCTGTAAAGTTGGGCATGCTTTACAATTTTTCTAGTGTATATTTATTAGAAACCAACGTGATTTTTCACCAAATCCTTCCAACACACATTTACAGTCCAGTAATGTGCATAATTAACATTGAAGATGAAGACAGTGACATTTCATTCAGACTACGAAAAATCCCAGCTAAGAAAAAACGTCGAAATTGTTGTGTTTGATTTCCTCGCAAGAATGTTCCCGTCTAAGTATTTATAAATTAACAATTTTAGTGAATAACGTCATCAATCTTGTCGGGCAGTTTCCTCACGAAAACCAACGAACTTCTGTGCGGAGAATCACTCTAACGTGCTCTTGTTCAGTCTCAATGCAAAACTTCCGAAATAGTCCATCTTATTTACTCTTCGACTCTATTTTATTTACAGACTAGAAAGCTACTCTCAGGGACTCGTGAAGATCAGCACAAATTTTCTTAGCATCTAAATATTGACGATGTGCTCTATGAATTACGAGGATTGATCGACAGATTTTTTTCAAATGAGCAATGAAGACATTCTGCTTGCCAATCTTAGAAGGAGCACTGTCTGTTGCTTAAGAGAGTAAATTATTAAATGGGGCTTGATTTTAGTCAAACCGAGATTTCGTAGCTTCAAAATGGGTAATCTTGTTGCATCAATTTCTAAAAGCTTAACAAACCACATTTGTCCTTAAATTTGGCAGCCATCATTTATGAAACGACCATAAGCCAAAATAATGCTTCTGTTTACACTAACTGTTGGCTCGTCCATTTTAATTGAGAATGTACAAATTCTTAAAATTTTTTTAACTATATTTGGGTTTTCTCCTCTGATGACATCTCATCAATAATAATTTTCTTTTGATGGAATCAATGCTTAACGACAGTGTTTTTAAGACATTTGCTAAATCTTGTGGCAATTTAGTTGGCATGAGAATTTCAAGGGAAGTTATAATAACCATTTTAGCAGGTGTATGTAGGCTTCCATATTTCGTTATTATTAGCGCTATTTCATAAGATGCCGCCAAATCACTTTCATTTGTCTGTGAACTGTTTTTTATATTAGATAACTGAGCATTCCGTTGGTTGTAGGTTTTCTTTAAATTTTTAAAACAAACTCAGGGTTTGTCCACTTTATGAGGATCTTTCCTTTTCAAATGCTCTGCAAGCCTCGATGGTTACATCACTTTGTTAGAAAATGTGACATTGCAAATAAGACACATTCGCTTTTTTTGATCATGCAGACTTTCTTCAAACCATCAGCCAAATGCTCCTCCATATACTGTCTACATTTCATTATGCTTGGCATAATGAGGGAAAAACCTTTAAAATATCACTATGACGGTTTTTACAGTTAATAATCAAATTTGGAAATAGTTATAAAGTAAGAGAACTCAAGACAAAATGTGTTAATTTGAAATTAATAATTATTTATGATTACCACACAGCACGACGCACAATAAGTAATGAATTGTTTTCCAAACGTGGAAGTGCAAAAGCAGACACTTTTTTTGGGCAACTGCTAAAACATAACTAAGAAAAGAGAATGATTGAAAGACCGTCAACCACAATAGTTCTGGGTTAGAGAGTGAGAGGCGAAGCCAAGACAGCTGACGATTTGAGAAAGGATAATCGAGCACAGGTCGACAAACGTATATTGTTTTGAATTTTCCACGTTTCAACAACCTGAAAGTTAATTAGGATAATTAATATCGGAGACAATTGTTGTCGCCGGCATCATAAATGGAATGAATGGCACAAAGATAGGGTTGTCATACATTACAAAAATTGTTTTGCCAAGCTCTATACAAGGGCGTTAGAAAAAATAGTAAGCAAGATGATGGGAAATGAGAGACATCTGAAAACAAGAAGGCTGCGCTGGTTCAGTGGGACACAATAATGTCGCCAGGCAGGCGAGTTCGCATCGTGTTTAGCAGCTCGACAAGAAGGCGCAAAGGAAAACCGCATAAATCAAGCATTACTCAACAAAAGAGCGAAGTAGAGAATGTTTTCTCAAAGCAAATTATCTTACTTGCTGACTAGTACCATATACTCAGCATGATTAGATTTGCTGCCACTGTTAGTGGGCCAAACCGATCAAGCGCAGATTTATACGCGTACTTGTGCGCACGTGTGGCCCGAGAATAATATGCTCTGGCTACACCGTTCTCGACCTACTAACTGTTGTAGTACTTGTTGCAGTTTCGAAATATATTTTGTACAATTAGGTTGATATTTATCTACTAATTCATGGTAAAATTATCACCCATGTTTGTGACATCTACGGCCCCACCATTTCAGCTTAAGATTCTCCCCCGTTAAGAGTATGGCTACCGTGGACACACACTTGAAGTTGTGATGTCGCTGAAAAGATTGTAATGCATGAAAAAACATCTATTCTTGTTCATACGCACTATGTAATGAAACTTATATTATTACAACCGCAGTTTAAAAGATTGTGAGAAAACATGTTTCTAATTCAAACGTGATGGTAAATTTTCCTACCTTATTATATTTTCTCGCAAAAACGTAGAAGAAAAATGAATGCGCTGAAGTGAATAGACGATGAAATTTTCATATAAAAGATGATGCAGCCCAATAATATCAGTTCCGTTTTCTTGTTTAAGCCTCTAAACATAAATATGTTGCATCAACCATGAAAATAGAAATTAGAATGTTGACTTCTGGTACTTTCTGACGAGAATTTTAAAAATTCAATGCCAGATTTTTGAAGCACAGTAATTGTGAATTCAATGTTCATGAACGGTCTCTTATGACTCGTTCTTTGAAACAAATTGGAAGAACTTCTCCGAAAATTGACTTCTCTTTCTGATTTCCTCCAAAAATGCAGTCAGTAACTATTATGGAGCTAATTGCACTACTCTAGTCTCTCCTTAAAGATTATCAGTAAGCTCCCTTCATTTGTGCTGAACAACATCGATTAAAACAAAGTTTGATTAAAGGAAAAAAGGTTTGTGTGGGTCAGGTGTAGTACACGGGGTTTCCGTGTTAAAAAATGCGACAGACGAGAAAGGTGTTCATATTTCTTGTCGCAAAGAAAGTCACCAAAAATCGATCTTAAGAGGCCGGGCAGGGAAACACTGCGTGGGTCCTGCGATAAAATGTGGCGCTATCGGCGTGACTTGCGAGGCGAGGTTGAGTGAGATATTTTTGTGGGCACGGTGCGCAGGCAGTCAATCTTTCTGCGTATCGATGAGTTATTCTTTAAATAATTCTCGCTTAATGCTTTCTGCAGCAGAGACCATACAACAATTGCATTCCTTCTGGGATTTTTCGTATAGAATTTAGAATTTTTCTTTAACGCTTTCATTACGTATTGGTACATAAGCGTACCACCTGGTAAATTGCTCATTTACGTACCAGTGACAATGGCTACCATTTCATTAATTTCACTACCTTTATTTAAATTAGACTTTAGCGTACAAGCAAATACGGAAGCGTGCAATTTTATTTTTCCCCCTTGTTTAATGGAGTAACAATGAAATCAAGCAGTATTGATGGCTCTTTAATTCGGCTGGTTCCAAACTAACCAAACTGACCGTTGCAACCGCGAAAACGTAGTGGACGTTTTAACAAACAACATAAATTCCTTAAAATTGTAAAAACTCACCTTCAACATCATTTTCATCTATTGCAAGTGTATTAGAAATTAAAAAACAGAAACATTTGGGAAACGGTTTTGAGAATTCTCATAATCTATAGGAAAATTACAATAGTTTCATCATAACCATAATTATATCTTTCATCAAGACTTCTGAGTTCACTTTACTTCCTAGACAAATGGTGTTAGTCAGCTGGTATTTTTGGCCAGATTTTCACTTCATCACGGCTAAACTTTTATTTTAACTGATGAAAAGCCAACGCAACGTTCTACTGATAGTATCCCTTGTACTAATAGAGATGTCTCTTTCACACCGAACCCTAGCATTTATCATTTTCTAAAACCTTTCGCTCAGTCGCTAAACAAACGAAAATTTACCTCGCGAATATCCCCGAAAACAATATGGTTCTATTCTCAGAGGTCATAAATTGAAAGGCGTATTAAGCGAGGGGGATGCCCGCTGGTCTGCGTTTGGCAGCCTTTTCATGGGTAAAAAGCAGTTTAGGAATCCTCTGCTACGAAGAGAGGGCCTCTCAGCAAATTTAAAACGAGTAGAGAGAAATTATTTCCGCCTAATCTTCTCTTGCACACAAACACGAGTGTAAAGCTCAGATCTTGAGGTGTCAGCGTGCTGAAAGAGGACTAATAATTCATTCTTTGAGAGTAGAGGCAATAACATTATACCATTTTACTTAAATTTCGCCTCAAGGATTTTGATGCGTGAATTCAAGACCAGCAAGTCTATCTGTAACATTGGATGAATGCCAACGAATAGTCAACTGCTGCCATGTGCGCTCATTAGGATAGTGAAATAAAAAGCTACTAGTTTTAAAAGGCAATTGATACACTTCATGGGGTTTGGTAGATTGAGATGATAAATAAGGGCATAATCAAGGACAGCACTTGTCGTTTAATTTGCTAAACAGGAGTGGGTGAAATTATTGTCTCATGGTGACTGGAAACCACATGCTTAGACGTTTTCCTTCGAAAATATTGTTCAACTGCTTGAATTTAACAAAAGCATGCACTTAAAACATTAATAATCCCTTTAGGCATAAATCTATGCAGGCAGTTTCAGTGCTGTTTGCCTTTCCTGCGATGCAAAGCTTCAAACATGTAGCGAAATTTTCGGTGATGTATATACGAGAAGTCTTCTGAGGATAGAAGGTGCACTCTCAGCGCAGCGATTACTTCAGGAACTTCAAATATTATAGTGGGGCGAAGCACACGCCTGGCGTCTAAAACTACCCACATACAGAAGTCAATCGGGTTGAGATCCGGCACAGAGTGAAGCCATTTTGCGTATGTAACAAAACAAGGAAAAAAGCGCCTTGTACAAGTCTTGACTATTTTTGTCTTATGGCTGATTCTGAGTCCTGCTGAAACGTCCATTCTGCATGGTTGAAGGGCTACCCAGCCCACTGAAGATTATTATTGGCTTGACAATGTCGCAACGGTTCTCTTCTTAATTAATTTTGACTCACTGTTTTGTCGAAAGTAGGGGTGGCCTCTCCGCTGGCGCAAATTCTTCCAAACTAAGAGCGAAAGCGAATTTTGCTCGTATTTGACAATTGTATACGACTGCTAGGGTACTCATTGCACAAACTCCTGTATGTCATTTTTATGCTTGTGGTACTTGATCCAAGTTGAACAGTTTTCCATCTGTTGAAACAATGTTCTCTCGTTGCACACAATAGGTCAGAAACTTAAGTTGAAGGATGAATACTCGAGTACAGGGAAAATGCAAAAATCTTTCATTTTCATCGAGCAGCAGACAATTTATACCAAGATAACTGAAAGGATAGAATTATACTAAGATAACTCAGATCAGATAGAATCTGAGATAACTGCTCTTCGTAATGCAGGATGCTCTATACCAAGTGGAACTCGCAGGCCTGATTAGATGGAGAGTAATCAACGGAATGCTCTGTCAATATACGAAGGCTTGGTCTTTCCATCCAGGATCGGTGAGCTCAAAGGCGAGCACACAGAGACCCGATTTTACACTAACAATCACTTTCGTCCTCAAGGTTTTCTCCTACCACAACACGTTCTAAAGTAAAAATTGACGTCTTTTCATTTTTTAGAACAAGTTCACTCGTCCTTTTTTAGTCAATTGAATGTAGCGAAATCCTCCGATGTCGTATCATGGGGCATTGATCAGCCTATTTGAACGTCGAGGATTGAAATACTGATACTTCCATGATTGGCATGCACAGTAGCTTGGCTTACTCAGTTGCAAAAACAGGCTCAATTTACGTGAACTTTTTGCCATTGAGAAGACTGGTTCGGTGACGTCCTACGATTATGCTCGAATCAAAACAAGCGATCAGCCTCTAATTGAACTTTTACTGCCTGAAAGCTTGAGTCCAAGTTCCATTTCAGCCTATTGTCGAACAGATTTGACATTGATTCCAGCTTCACGAGCGATTGTCCTCATTGAGATCTTTGAATTTCGGTCAACTCGCGTTTTGATGAGCTTGCGATTTTTGGACGTGTTTACGGTGCGCTTCTTTCTCGTCTGAGATGATCAACATCGTCGCTTCGCCCCTCATACCACTATACACCGTCCGAAACTGTCATTTTAGGAACACCGAGAAAACGAACAACTTCGCATTGGTGTTTTCACTCGCGAAACCACTTTATAGTTGAACCATATTTATCTGTTGTTTTAAAAACTTGCAGTAGTTAAGAACTAACGCCATGAAAAGAAAAGTACAGGTACAAAAACATTCTTAAAACCCAGAAAAAAATCAAAGACTGTACAAGACATTTCATGACTGGATGCGTTAAACTTTGAGGAAGTTATTTTGGGTCACCTAGTAAACCATTTGTTCCTAATACAAATTTTGCTTTAACTCTGCAAAAAAGCAATACACCTCTCTGCTCCCCTGCCACCACGTAGAACATGTACTAAGCTTTCACTCAAATGACGGAGCTTAAAGAACGCTGCATTAAGTTAGGCGTATTAAGCGAAGCAACAAAGCACGATATTAAATGTGTGAGGGAGAGTATTTCGGTCGTATATGTTCATTTTTTACATCAGTTTTAGCATTTGTGTTATGATGCTGAAACAAAAAAAGTCATAAAGATTATGCTTGGAAAATCCACAGCGAGGTCATTCTCATTCGTATATGAAGTATGAGCTAATAAACTGAGTAAAAGAATGTAAATATAGTAGTCATTTGATAAATAATGCATGACTCATACTTTGATGAAAATCACGGGGTTTCCAGCAAATTTCTTTAGTACTCGGGACAAAACAGTGCAGGACGTGTTATGGGCATTATATTGGGGCTTCTGCCTGAGCATTTCTGCTCTCCTATTTTTGTCGGCAGCCTTTGAATAGAACCACCAAACGCATCCTCCTCAGTCAGCGGCTTCTGACCGAGCGTGTGACCCCAGCATTCAACTACTGCATTACGCTTCGAATGCGCTTACAGATGTTTCTACGGTCCTGTTTCTACGGCACCACACATTTTTTTTTCATTTTTCACTTTTAAGTTTCTGAGTACGATGATGTGTGACCACTAATCATCTCATTTGGGCATAGTACCGGCGAGCATCTGGAGGACACCTACCGTTTGATTGGATGATCGCGCGGGGCCGAGGTGGGTCAGTAGTACTCTCCGTACTTCGTTCTGACCGTTCCGCCTGTCACTTCGCTCGCTTCTCGAGACCGTAATATAAATTAGTGGAGCCGGTATTTTTATTTGTGAGGAATATCTTGACTAGTATTCAAATTATTCAATTTCCTAATTGATAGTACATATTCCTCATTTCCTAATTGATAGTTTATTTTCCTTATATCTTGATTGATAGATTATTTCCCTTTTTTCTAGTTTATTTTCCTTATTTTAGAATTGATAGTGCCCTGGCTTTCTATATTTAGCCAAATTTCATGTCCAAGTCGGACCGGAACACGCGGGAGGGGAGCACTGGCGCGTGCCAGTCCGGTCCGAACTCGCTGCAGGGCGGTTCAGAGGAGGGAACCCTAGGCTGAAGTGCGGCGTGTGCAGTGAGGGCTATCGCCTCTCGCGCTACCTAAATACCCGTCGCTGTAGTTTTCTTCAATAAATTATTTCTAGCCGTTTGATTTATTCTCCTTCTGCAGTTCACCATGACTGTTTTTGTTTTACTTAATTTAATTGTCTTTAACTCTATCTGTCAAAAATTTCAGCACAAAGTGTCGGAATTTTTCACGAATTAAGCCAACATGTAGCTGGCTTACATAGTGATTTTACGTTGTAGTATCCTATAATCTGAAGAATAGCACGATCGACGGAGGCTGAAAACTATTCAAAAGTTAATGCCAAAATCTTTGAATGAGTTGTTTCAACTATGAGACAAATCTAACCCTGGTGGGCTCAAATTAGGCGAAGGTGAATGAGCAGTCTCTCCCAACAGTTTGCACGAAATTGTTCCATCACGACATAAACGATGGAAAGTCTTGTGATGTCGGGGATGAGTACCCAACCTAGATCAAATTAGTTCTGTTTTTGTGCGTTTTATATTATGTTTGAATGAATTCATCATAAAGCCATGTGTAAATTTGCTGCATTGAACTTAGTTGGTAATCATCACTTTGTTATGATCGAAAGCAAATCATTAAGTTTCCCCCTTCTATAGAGCGTGAGATTTTTTCTTCACTCGGAGAAAATTGACCCCTCCACTTGCTCATCGGGGATAATATTATTCATGCCTCATACGATGGTAAGAATAACTTCCCTTGGTTATAAGAGATGAATTGAAAAACTATCTCTGGCCAGTTAATTGAAAATCACACAACATCTTTCTTCTCGCTTCAAAAGGTGTCTTCTCTCCGTCAATTTATACACATGAGCAAATGAGTTAGAAAAACACACGCATAAAAATTAGCCTTAATAGAAAACTTCATCATGTAAATCTTTTGAAGTTTTAAAGTCTGATACATAAGGAAATGAGCCAATTCATCCATGTTTTTTTCATACTAGGATGTAACAACTTTATAGTAAATAGTACATATACAAATATAAATTTTCAATGAGGCCTGCGTTTAATAATTTGTCTCATTGGTTAGTATAGAGAACATATATGAATGAAATGAAAGCAAGATCTCTCTGACTTCGTTAGTACGGGTAAAAATGTCTCGTAAGCAAAAGATGTGCGATGGACATATTGACATAAGTCCCACCTGAGGCGAAAATACATGTCACTCTGCAACGGAGGCAGTGAGCAATTCATTTACCTTCAAAAAAGTATGATTGCCACGAGAGACTCTTTCAGACACAATTTTCTGAGAGTTTTGAGTGGAAAATCCTCGTTTTTTTTTAGTAGAAAACGCAAGCTCACCTCTATTATGAGGACAAGAGAAATATAACAAATGAAAATTAAATGACGCTCACGAAAGAAAGTGCCGAGTCTGAAGTTCAACTTTACGAGCGTTTCGCTTGAAATGATCTTTTTTACCAATTCAATCGTTAAAATTAATTTGGTTTTTGTAGTTTCAAAGCTTGATTTTTAATGTCATTGAGGTGTCATATGAAGATTGATGTCAGATCTTTCGCTGGTTTCGTTACAGATGTAAAAAGCGTATTCATTCGTAATAAATTGTTTGTGAAATTTTAACAATCGGCCTGCATTTGCAGCTCATCTTTTTCGGTAGCTTGTGTTTTAGGCGTACTTTGTTCTTCCCTTTTATCTACTTACAATGAGGAGTAATCTGATCTTATGTTCTTGGTTTCCTAGTTGTTCTGACCATAAAGAAAGTACTTATTCACCGTTGTGATCTAGATGCCTTACTTCGGCCATTCTGGCATATATAACTCATTCCTTGCCCATTCAGCAACTTGAAACTTCATTGAATACATATGGACACTTTCTTGATGCGCCAATGAATTCTGAGGTTCACTGGCACCGATGCTATGAGCCAATTATTCTACTTTGGTATATGAGCTGATGAGGCGAACATCGATTGTATGTTGATCGTAAATGAAAATCCTATTCATGTAGTAATGTGGAATACCGTGACTGTAGTGATGCACATTCAAAACAACATAAATTTGCATTTTTTTGCTAACAGTGTGTTTCATTATTCGTGAAAAATATTCATACCTACAAAATTAGCTATGAACTTCCCCTGACATTTTCAACAAAA
Organism: Platorchestia sp. MABIK; assembly: GCA_014220935.1. NCBI lineage: Eukaryota > Metazoa > Arthropoda > Malacostraca > Amphipoda > Talitridae > Platorchestia > Platorchestia sp. MABIK. The sequence goes on from JACJUY010006871.1 coordinate 15,338, forward strand.
AACATTCTTCATTCATTACACCTAGACAATTAAATGAAATCAAACCTGAACGCTCCAGGGATTTTAAGAGCCGTTGTGCAATAGGTAGGAAAATTTGCATTGTTGAAGGATTTTCGTAGTTCTATGAATAATGAAACTGGTTAGGAGAGCTCCACTCGTTTCTTCCCTTAGGTGGGAAAAGGGCCTTCCTCTTATAACGAAACAGATTTCAAATTTTCTGAGCGTTTTTAAATAGTAATTCGAATTGCCTACGTGTAATATGTGGAAAACTATATTATGATACAATATTATTCAAGGCAGCAGGCTATTTGGAAGCTGAAAATGACACTTCGGTCTAAGCTGCTTTTACTTTCAGGCCCTCATTGAAGGTATGAACTTCACCAATAAGTGCAGAAGTAATTAAACAATATCTACACGAAGCTGAAAACTTGAGACGATACATTTCGATGTTATTAATTTACTCGTTGCCGAAAACTTAAAAAATGACAAATAAATTTTTTCAGGAATAAAATTGTGACTCAGGAATAGAATTGCTATGTCTTGCTCCTGAGAAATTGATATAGCTTTTATAATCTGGTGAGCTGGCGATCGATATCTGAAATTATCATTTTTCAAATGCCTTAAATGTTGTTCAAAGCAATTTTTTTCAGTTTGAGAATAACTTCCAGGCTTCTAATTTAGTATGTTTCTAACATTTGCAAAGCAAAATTTACTCAAATGTTTTCGCCTGCAACAGATACACCAGGTCGGGCACCACGTCATAACCTAGACTAATGTTACAACTTATGAGTGCTGATCACAGAGACTTGCCCAAAACAACTGACATCTACGTGGAGTTAACGCGAAGGAAACAATACTTTCACGTACTCTTCGGTGGACTTGACTTTTATTGATTCTATTCACTATGCAATGTAGAGTTGATACTTTTTCTGAACTCATTTTTTCCAATGGAAAAGGTACAGCCACTCACACGTACATCTAGAAATTCTGCATAAAGTTCAGAAATAAGACGAAATTATTCAACCAGCAAGAAATGTCGCAATTTTGCATTCGCGTGCAAGCCCGATTCTCCAAAACGTAGGAGGCCTCTGATAACAGCACTTCATGGTAATTACCCTATCAGTAGAAGCACTGCCGGGAATTCAACACAGTTCAAAGTCTGCAACTGACGTTTCATCGATAACGATGATCAATGCACAAAAGCTCGACAGTTTACGTCAATTTTTGTCGTTTTTTAAGCAGGATTTAGCTTGCTATGTGCAGTTTATGATTTTAATCTGTTACTGGATTAGAAATTTGTAGAGGTAGCATTTTTGAGCCGCTTTATTCAATGTCAACTGACTTAATTGAGGAAGCCAGAAACACTTGCTTCTGGCACCACAGGCGATGCAATATGATACTATCAACGTGTTTTCTATTTCTCGATCGGAGATAGCAACTTGTATATGATTAATCATATAACAGGTACGTATCGCTA
>JACJUY010006871.1:20060-32901 GCA_014220935.1 Platorchestia sp. MABIK
CCATTCTACTAAACTATGCTAGATATAGATAGAACGCTTCGAACGCTACTGAGAAGGGAGTTCTTTAAATATAATCGATCGAGAGGAGCTGATCCGCTGCATACGCTGAGTTACTTGCTTCACGTACATTTGTGCCTAGGACATTTCCTTGCTCCAGTTGATCTCGTAGTTTTACCAGATCGGTACTGTCGGTGGATGAATTCTGTTTATTCAACACCCTTTATATCAGGGGTTCTCAAAGTGGGGTCCGCGGAGCCCCAGGAGTCCGTGGCACTTTGACAGGGGGTCCGCAAATGTTAAGAATTTAACAGTGGATGCAGTTAAAGTATTTATTTACAGCTTTCCATGATTGTTGATATTATGAAACAGTGCGTACAATGTATATACACATATGTTCCTGAGGAGAACACATGTGAGGGGTTTTCAGCTTATTTTTAAGTAATTAATGGTGTTCTTGGTTGAAAAAGTTTAAGACCCCTGCTTTAAATCATTAGATTGATTAAGTATCCGTTCACTCAGTGACGGCACGGGTTAGTTTGCATGTGTATTGGCCTCATCCAGAACCTTTCTAGAGTTTCGAGTATAAAATGTTCAGCATCTCGTATTTCATTGAAAGAACTTGCCCTCACAAATTGAATCACATAGCCTCAAAAGCCCGGTCAATTGCAGTTACTTTTTGGTGTCAGAACCGACAATTACTACTATTTACTCCTCTCCTCTTCATTGAATTACCCTGTTTCGCCCAAAATCATATAGGTGCTGAAAAACCTCTTTTTCAATGTTGTATGTATATAATCGGTTCATTTGAATCGTCCTATGTGCTTGCTAAAATATGTGATGATGTAATGTTGCTTAGCATGTTGGCAACACCGAGCTAGTAAAAATTAATGGGTCGTCTATGTCTAGAAATTTAGGAAAATATAAAAAATAATGACATCCCGAAACAGCTCGCTGATGTTATAAATTGTTGAAATAATGCCCGCCTGGAACACGCGGTTCACTAAGTCAGAATATATTTGACATAAATAACAAATGAATCAATCCAAAGTAGGAAGAACAAAACTAAAACGAGAAACGCTGAAACAATTCAGTCGTATAATCAAAATAATTCAGACTCCGAGTGGAATCGATCTGGAAAGTAAATTTACAGAACAGCAGGTCTCTCCGCTTTCAAAAATTTATTGACAGCCATAAAACCTTCATAGCCCCTACTTAATGAAATTGATCGTCAGACGAGCCTCGGGGTCTTCGATAGCGCGTAACTTGTTATTAATTGAGTGTAAATGGCCCAATTTTTCATCAATATTAATGTTTCCTAGATATAAACGACGTAAATACTAATGAATGAAAATTCGAATGCACTACATTTACATAAATGAAATAATTTTCTTCTATTGGCCTGCCGGGATATAATTTTTAAAGCAACCTAAGATTGTCCCACTTGGCTTGATCCTGTTGTTAAACTCTATTTTAAATGAGCAGTACGTCAATAATCCTTCAAAGCTGTCTATTAACCATCAAATATCAAACTGTCGTCGGGACACTATTCGGTCCTGCTGCTACATTGGAAAACATTTTTGTGAGCGCTGAGGCCTAGAAATGAACTATTTACAATATTTAAACTGAGAAATATATTTTTTAAATAGAGTGAGGAAAATATTTTTTTAGAAATGGTCTGAGGCCTGGAAATGGACTAACTCTTATTTGGTGTGCTCAGTGACTTCGTATTCTAAAAAGCCTCTTCTGAATAATGGAAGTTTTTCAAAATTATGAATGTCAAATAAAGTAGAAATCTTTCTCAAAAATCCGCGTCCTTAGTTTTCAATGAAGGACCGATGAAAGAGAACGAATTTATTATTAAAAAAAATCTCGAAGCGCAGTGACTATAGTTTTTTCGAATGGGTATTTCAGTTAACATAACTCGATCAACTGTTAGAGAATAATATTTTACGTCGTTTACTTGCGCATAAATATTGCATAGTTCAAATACCCGGACAAATCTTTCAAAAAAGCAAAATACACTGTGAAATAAATTAATTACAGGGACATTGTAAATAACTTATGGAACATTTCTAGTCGTTTTCACTATGTTTGACTATATGAAAATTTCCAAATTTCAAGGCAGGTTTTGAGTCGATAATTTTGAGGTGGTGTGAGCTGATGCTTATTAGTTGTAATAAATTTGTATTACTATAACAGGTCAAACCATGGGACAAAATTTGAATGCCATTAAAATTCTTTGATTTTTTTCCTCACAGATCAAGGGTTAAATAATCTCGGGGAACATTTTGCAAAATTTTGGCCATCGAATATGGTCAGCATAGTGCAAAGTGAGGAATAACTTAATCAATGCTTAGGAAAACTTTTACTTGAAATTCGGTTATAGTTTTAAGTGTTATGGTTGAATTGAATTAAGTGCTTCATGCAGATGGACAAAACGATTTGAAGCAAATAATAAATTGCTCTGAATGTACTAGTAGCAGGGAATCGATTTTTCGATGTCATCAAGTGACTTCAACCACAAGCTTTTAGTTCATGAATTACCTGAAGGTGCAAGAAATTTGAGTTGCGTTACCTATGCAAATTAAAGTTTTAGGTACTCCTTATTTGGAGAAGTGCTCAAATTCAGACGAGCATTTTAAAGAGATCACGATCGAAGAGACCCATATGGTTGTTTCGCTTCTGAAGAGGTCGTGCCGCAGTTGTTCCGAAACTGAAGCGGCCATTAGGCATCAAAAACGTCGATAATTATAATGATCTTGGCGCCTTTAATCTCCGGTCTGTGTTTTCACATGCAGCATTAATTTAACTGTTTTATGGAAGATGAATAGCTTTCAGGCTTTTGCATAGTATTTCAGTATTCACTGAGCATGACGAGTGCAAATTTTCTAGGCATATTATGCAACGGGCTGCTCTGAGTTGTCACACTCAGTGAGTCATAAATACTACTCTAAATTGCCGATATTATCCGTCTTCCATCAAATGAAAAAACGTTTTAACAGGTACACTGAAGAAAAACTTGTCACAAGACCAACACACTTTTGTATGTCAACTTTTCACAAAATCGACAAATCAAAATATGCCATCAATGTACTTCCCCAGTCAACACGCTTTTAACATATTCATTAAATTCACTTTTATGCGTCTTGGGTTGAAGCGATACACAAACTGTATGGTATGGCAACCATGACGCACCAAGAGTAAACTTGCCTTATTTCACATGAATATTTTGCTTTCTCAAACCAGCTTGTGATGACACTAAAGATCTAACACTATTAAAAAATTGAAAGGGAAAACAAACAAACATCGGCATCTACGGATGCTTTATTTCCAATTGAAGCATGATACATATCACCTTTCACATTGGTTTTTCAAATGCCTTATAACCAGCACCAGGACGCCATGAAGCTTTCCCCGGTTAAAGACCGGTACCCATTTCAGACACCTGGGTAGAGTGGGGTATTGTGCTTACAATTTTTTCTCATATACCCAACAGAGAAAATCGCCTCCAGCGTCGAGACTCGAACCCGCGTTTCCCGCACGGAGTCAGGTCCGATAGACACACGGCTATGACGAGCACAAAACAGCGAAGCTTATCACGTTTTCAGAAAAATCAAATTTCAGTCGCAAAATCCAAGTACAACAAATTTTATTAACCGAATTATAAACTACTCGGAATTTAAATGTGTGATTTCACTTTTTTAGCCGGTTGAACATGTGGTCAAAGATGATAACCCAATATGTATTAGGGTTTCTTTGAATAACCGGTTGACGCACACAAGTGTTTCAAAATTTCTTTCTGTGTGGACACATTAGTCATAATGGCATTTTAACCGAGATTTGCAAGCTGACGGCTTGAAAAAATTTTAATTTAATTTTTTATACTTTTTGTGGCAGTATAATTCAGTACAAAGAAGCCAAATTCAAAAACGGCGTCAATGTCGATACCAAACTGATGATTTTCTAACTATCTATGATTATTTCCGCTCATACATATTGAATCACTACGAATCATTCATTCGTAAATAATCTCAAACTTCCATTAGGTTAACTTTATTTTTACGCTTTCTACCCTCTAATCTGAACAGTTTTTCTTCACATTACATTTCATTATTTTCATTTCCTGGAAAAAAGCAGAAATGGAATCAAGTTGAAAACTTGTTTTATGTTCCTAAGGCCTGCTAAACATAAATCTGATTCTCAAAATTATGCAAACTTTTGTGAGATCTTGATCCGCTCATACTGAACGGTGTTAACGGTCACAACTGCTTGAAACAACAATTTTATTGACATCTGTTATCTCTACCTTTTCGCAACTTCAGGATATTTGGAAGCTGATTTTCCTCCTTATTTTCTAATCATTCTTTAGCAACTAGTGCCATGAATGTTGTCCAATTTTTGGTGATTAGCTCATCGACAATAAAAACTCCTTAAAATTTGTTGTTATTGGTACTCTCAAATTAAACGTATAAATGATTATTAACTTCACAGAGGTAGCAAGTTCACTTCATTAAAAATGTTGATTGAGCTCAAAATTTTTTGATCTTGAAATTGCAGTACGTGATTTGAAGAGATAATCAAGTTTGGTCAACATTTGTCTCGATGAGCAACCCTCCCAACTTAACAAGTAAGACAATGTTGGATTCTCAGCATAAATCTGTCTCCTTATTTAGTAGGGTAAAATATGAGGCAATCTTTTCTCACGTGAGCATAGATATATAAAAAAATGATAAGTGTTAAAATACAGGCAATATCTTTCTGTTATGTTCCGGTACCTATTTTAGTTTAATGAGCTGCCGCAGCAAAATCTCTTTCACGTAAAAATTAGTTACATTGCGTGAAGCGTTATAGATGTTGACGTTCTAACATATCTAGATGGAGCTCAACCCCATAGAATTCTTGCGGAACAAAGTTCAGCTACCATTGATTTGCATTTTTCATATGATTTTTTGCAATTTTTTCAAGCTTTACTTAGCCATTTGAAACGCAGTGAACATTTGATCCCCTCGAGAGAGTAAAATTCGTTGAGATTTTCCAAAAATCTGTATTTTAAACAGCATTACTTTCGTCATGGATATACATACATTGACAGGTTCATGTTCACAATTCAGTGACTTAAAAGTGAACTTTTTAATTAATAAAAGCTTCAGATTCAACAACATAAACAAATTTTTTTGCCAACTAATAAGTACTGTCAGCATTGAACCTGCCGGGGCTAATTAGCACAGCATTTACGTTGCTACAAGGTCTTTTCTGGCGCCGGATGCCTGTAGAAATGTCCACTTCAAAGCAGGTATTGATGGCGCTGCGCAGCATCAGCGCAGAGCTTGGTCCTAGACACTGGCACTTGGCTACAAGGCGTATTACGGCTCCGAAATACTCTGACGAGAGTCAGCGAGCGCTCTGCCGTGCTCTTCGTGCGTCGATGCACCCTTGCGCGAAGACAAGCCCTACTCGGCTGAGTGTTGAAAAATATCTCCATCCCCTCTTCTTTCTATCTATTTTTAGGTGAACAGGAAATTAAACAGTGTTCGTGCCCATTATTATTGAGATGAAAGGGAAACGCTTACGTTCAAATGTAAAAAATGATAACAAAGCAGAACTTCACGTAAATTTGCATGGTGGCACAAAATTACTAGAAATTTCTCAGTTCCAGTCCGCTACATCTTGAAATAAAAATATTCATAATGAAGATAGATTGATATTTCAAGAAGACTTATAACATTCCCAGAAAATTGGTATATTTATCAGTTTATTTAAATAAAAATAAATCGAGCACTGCAATGGCGACTTTGAGGAAGATTGAGGCATTGGAATTGCGATTGAGACCACGAAAAGCAACAGCGAAGGGAAATAAAACACTGCAACTCTACGATGACTAAAAAATAATACTTTAAGTGACACTAAAACAATAACACATCAAGTGCTACTTGCACTATGGAACTACCACTGGGATTTGACCACACTTATGGCGTCGAACACTGGGATGCAACTGAGAGTATAAAGTTACTAAAAAGACATTGACTGCATTTGTACGTACATGAGCATGTGGGAACATATATGTGCATTTGAATGAGAATATGTTTACGCTTGTTTGCACAAAATGTTGAAAACAAGATCTTTTTTTTCAAATCGGGGCCTTATTTCCATTTGATTTTATCAGAGTACTATAGTTGAGCTTTATTAGGATATGGGGGCGAATTTAAATTAATATCACTGAACCTCATACTATAGAACTACTCGTGAGCACTCTCTGTATAGAAAACGAACATTCACACCGCTTCTCCGCTCGAAGTCCAATTCCTGCCAAGCCAGGTGCTGTGCGGCGCTGCTACGATCTTTGTCAAGGAGTGCGTGTTTGTGCTTCTCTGCATAATTATCTTCAAGCCATGAGGTCAGTCGATATATCAGGTTGGTGCAAAAATAATGTCCGATTTAAAGATCTTGGATAAAAATAAATAAATAAAGGCCCATGGAAATATTTATTCATAAAAATAGTTGACTAATTTCAATGACCTCATTCCTCTTTTCAACAAGCACATAATGCCTCGCTTGAAAAATTCAGTAGGTTAAGAAATACAATACAACTCTAAATTCTTTTCAATATCTTCACTTATTGTTCCTAAGTCCACTAAAAAAGTTTTCTGTAGTCATTGGAGGGAATGGAAATCAATAACAGGATTCTCGGACACAAGAACATTCAACTGACCGGAATCAAGGGTTCTTAGACAATCTTTCTTTGGTTCATCTTGTAAAGTAAAATCACCACTTTGAAAATGAGAAAACCATCTCCTGCAACTTCTTTCATTCACTGCATTATCCATGTAAGAGTTCTGAAAAGATTTTACTGCCGCACATTCATTACCACCTTTATGAAACTCGTGCACTTGAGCATATCTTATGTGATCTTTTGATGGGATCAACATGGATGCGAATATTTACCAACAATACGAACGTAGCCGAAATACTTCGAAAGAAAATTGTTTAGTTTGTCACGGAAATACATTACACTTATAACAGAATGTAAGTAATTGTCAAATTTAAACAATCGTTCTAAAAATTGGACATTACTTTTGCATCAACTTGATATAAATCCAAGCCTAACATCGTTACAAAGAAAGAGCATCTTAGTTTCATCAGAGATATTACTTTTAGTTATCATTAGTATATACTCGTAGTTGCAGCTTTAGCTCGGTTTTACATGATAGTTATCGAGAAGAATTGTATTAGGCATGAACAAAAAAATTGCATTCTTCACTTAATTTTCCAGCTGGAATAAGTTCCGCATCAACAATTTCGTTGCCGTATCAATTTCGTAAGAATATTATGGCAATGTATTAGTATGGAAAATTAAGATTCCTACCCGATCCTCACTCACTACTTATGTTGAAAAAAGAACGCGACATTTTTTAAAATTCTTTAAATGCCCACAGTAAATTTACGTACCTAGCGGCCTTTAAAGGAAAGAGTGCAGTGAGCCGGTTTTTCTACTGACTTCAATCTCATAGTTCTTGTCTAATCAATTGCTTACAAGTTTTTCCAATTGATGTATCGTTGAATCAATGAGTTGCGTTGAGCTTTCCGCATTGTTGTCAAAAAATCGTTGGACTCGAGAAATTATTTTTCAATTTACTTCTTGAGCCAAGTTGAATAGTAGCACTTACAAAACCCTTCGTCAATATCTCCTGGTGCTCAACGAGCCATGGATATATTTTGTAGAACAGATTTAGTGAAATGACGTGGAATTTAACTTACATGTATGCAGTATAATATTCAGAAAATAAAATTGTTAACAAGCATGACTCGACTAGTTCGGATCAAAGGAATCTCACAAGGTTACCTCCATTTAAAAGTCATACTCCATCAAACCCTCCTACCAAATTTCAAGGTTCACTGAAAGCGATCCAAACACTCTCGTGTGAGTTTGTCAAGTGAAGTGTTTGTCAGAGCGTGTGCAGCGAATCGCTAGCAGCTCGATCTCCCGTTTGAAGCTGCCGATTCTGTGACGTTTCTGTCAGAAAAGTCTGAGAAACGTCTGATGGAAGTCACTAATTGGTGTCACTGCGGAAGAAGGGGTGGAATTGTGAAACTGCAATTGCCACTAATGAGTTACCGAGGACTCATTTCACGGAATTAGCAATCCCACTAGATACATTAAAATCGAATCAATCGTCGCGTATACAGTTTCACCCTCTTGAATCATATTCTTGGTAAAACAGAGACAGGTACGCCCATAGCCTTTATACGAGTACTTCAAAGCTATAGCGTTACGGTTTCCCAATAAGAAGAGTTAAAAGGTAAATAAAATGACTCACCTGTCTAGTGTCGAGTTTTTCAGAGTCATCTAATTCTTAATATTAGCAGCATTGTTTCAGTGTTTGACACTCAAAATCAAACATAACGTGAAACCACAGCATGCGTGAGTTGCCATATAACTTCTCCTTCATGTCTCGCAAATCTTTCCACTTTCCAGCTGGGGTTCAAACTAAATTGTGAGTACACTAAGCTCTAGAAACTTTTTAAATGTTTACGTCTATAAACTTTAACACGCTGCTGAGCTTAAAATTTCGATTTCAATTTTCACTCAATCGCCACGGAGAAAGTTTGGAGGAAAGCATTAGTTTGCTTGGTAAAGTTTTATCCATTGCCAAATACACTTTACCAGAAAACGAACAACAAAACTGGAAACTGAGGTTATTTTCAGCCACAAAGCAAACGCATTTTTGAAGCTGCTGTATTTTTGGTATTAGGAAAATGAAAAGCAAACAAAGCCGGGTAAATATTCAATTTAGTCACTCGGACTTTGCTGCATCACTTTGAAGAAGACATCGGCAACTTTCAACCAGAAAATCATACCCTCGTGAAAGTGAAAGTAGGATTGAAAGTGGAAAATATCTGCTCTGAATAACTTTTTACTACCTTTACTCAGACTCTATCATACTGTGGACTTGGTCTGTAATGGAAAATGTTAGAAGCAGCTCTTTAGTTCGTGAAGGTAATTCTAAAAATCGGGACAAATTTAAAGATACAAAGGATACAATGAATTCTGAAGCATTGAAACTCATTTGGAAGCTGACATTTTCGATTTACATCATCGAACCTTAAAATTCAACACTTCGGAAACAGTTAAAACCAAATTGTTGAGAAAGTTTAACATGTGATATATTTGAACTTAACTTTAATGAAGTGAAAGTAGCTTCCTTCCATTAATTTTAGGCCGTTGAACACGAAAATCCCCATTAGTATTCTTTCGTTGCACAGCGTCTTCAATAATTACACTTTTTAAATTTTGTATCCAATGCTATGGGACGTTGTAATTACCAAGGATAAGCCATACGTGACAGACGAAAAAATAACGGAACACAAAGAGTAGACTCGTCGCCTTTCATTTCAATCGCTGTCCGTCTCATAAATCACGTGATCCTGCGGTAAAAACCAGTTCCAGGTTCCAAAACCATGGCGCCAAAGGTCTCAGTCTTGTACATGATAGAAAGCAGACACCTTCACCTCGTCGTGTGCTTTGTCATTTTATTAATTGATTGGCTTAACAGTGACTTATTGAGTGAGCGACTTGGTACATAATACAGAAATGTTGTGTTCCACCAAATGCACAACTATGCCCAGCTCCTCTGTCAATTCACCGGACAACTTTTGCTACATCTGCGCTGCCGTGATTTGTGGTTTCACATGGCGGCCATTGACTGCTGCAGTGAAAATGGCATATGTGCTAAACTTTGGGCGTCGTATATAGTAGACCAGGAGAAGAATTTGGTTCCCTACAGTTGTTGCACGAAGTGTTCATCAACCCTGAACGCTTGAATGCAAGTGAAAAAATTTCCATGCGTTTTGGCATGCCTGTCGTTTGACGTGAACCAACAAACCATACCACCTGCTATTTCTGCATGACGCCATGCTTCAAGAAATGATTTAATACGCAGAAGAAGAGGAATATTCAATACCATGGAATACAGTCTATCATTCGCCCAGTGGCCCATGGAAAAGGATGGCAAGTCCTCGATCCCACCGCTAACATTCAGACAGACAGTGATATGGAGGGTGATGGAACTGAACTTGCTGTGTTAGAAAGTGTTCCCTGCACCAGTGACACTGATACATCACTTGAACCGACAAGTAACTCCTGTAACGTACACAGAATCACCCAAAGTGAACATCATTCTCTGTTCAAAGATTTAGAACTCTCAAAGAACAAAGACGAACTCTGAGCATATAGATTGCAGGAGTGTAACCTCCTGCAGTATAAATTTGAAATGTTTATTCATGGTGATCTTCAAAAAGTAAATTATACATTTTTCAGTCTGGACGTTGACTCAATATTTTGCAATGGTGTTGAAGGTTTGATGCTGCAACTAAAATTTCCGTACATAGAAGACGATTGAAGATTGCGTAAAGAAGCCTGGAAAACAAATCTGAATGCTGTGCCGTTTCATTATAGTACTGAAATATCATGATCAATTCTGTTGCCTATGCGACCCTACATACAGAAAATTATCCAATATATGAACACATTGTGAATCGTATAAACTACAATCAACACGAACGGGACGCCCGGGACGTGTTGATACGGGACGCCCGTTGGGAGCACCTTCCCATTCCAACATAAGGCAGCATTGTATAGGTCCCTGTGAACAAATTATCAGTAACGCTCAGTTTAAAATTGTAGACTATGCTTCAAATTCTGGTGAGCTGCGCACGTTAGAGTCACTGTATATACACAAATTGAAACCGGCCCTGAATGATATGCAAAGTGCTTACCCCTTGAAAATTATAGGGACCTAGTAGTGCAGCAATATTCGCATTCGTTTTCAATTTTTACTAGTCACTGGAAGAAATGCATTTTTATTTTTCTTCTTCTAACCTCCTCTTCTCTGTTTCTTTGTTTTCCTTTCTTTTATTTTTATTTTTTAATTTTTTTTCTCTCTTTCTTTCTCTCTCGCTCATTCCCCTCTTCCTCTCACTTTGATTTGATTTTATTTTAGCTTGTTAATTTTCCTTATGACCGTTCCGCATTTTAGTGTACTCCTATAAACTTTCTTCTGTTTTAATTCACGTGTACGATGCTGGCCAGTGAAATTTTGAATTTTAGATTCGTCCGTTTTTAAGTCATGTCTTTGTTTTATTTAGGCACCAATTTTGAATACTTGAAGAATAATTTTGTTAATTTTTCGTATTTTTATTCAACGCGTGTGTTTTTGTTGTTACAGAGTATGACTGATGATGAGCTGAGGCTTGAAACGTTTCATAAAAATGATTTTAAAGTTCTTCTTTGCAATTACCTTCTTAATTAAACTGCTAAGCAGAAAAGATATTCCTAATATATAATTTCATGTTCTACAATTTCATGTTTCAAAATCAATTCCAATTTTATAAAATTAGATATATCACTTTCACCACAATTTTGAAAGTTGTATGGCAGACGTGAACAATTATGGCAGATGTATGTGAACTTTCCCCCAACAACTTTAGCAATTTGCACTCACCAATGTTGTGATGGCATTTAGATTTCAACCTTGTTCGCTTTCCCACCTTATTTGTATGTAGTTTTTACCAAAAAGGTTATTATTCCGTAGAAACTATCCTCCAAAATTAATTGCGTTTTTATACGATTGAAAATGTTACTGACATTCAAATATATCCCTTTCAAATCATGTAACTGTCGCTGATTAGATATGTCACTGTCGCCAAAATTTTTATAAGTGACTACCTGAAGTGTGTGAACTTTGTGACGACGCCTTCATCAACTTTTACTCACCAATGTTGCGATATTGAACTCCAATATTATTCGCTCATTGAATATGTGTGTACTCACGAAATCGTGCTGCAATTTTCCTGTCTCTCTTACTTTCTAAGTTAGTTTTAGATAGGAATGCCTTTTTTATCCTGACTGTATTTCATTTTTTTCTCATTTTTAGTTATATATTACCCACTGCTTACTGCTTACTAATTCTAAATGATTGATCACGCTGATGTATTCGATGAAATTGACCCAGATCTTAATCGTTTGAACAGACTATATCCAAAACTAAACGACTCTGAAAACTGCATGTATACTAATATATCAAAATTCAACGAAACTACACGAATAACTCGCAATGATTTTTCGCTCCTGTGTTGGAACTGTAGGTCACTCTAACCAAAATTAGAAAACATATAATGTACTATTAATGAACTTAAGTATAACCTAGACGTGATTAGCTTCACCGAAAGCTGGCTAGATGACTCAACTGAGGACATGGTTAGATTGGAAATTTATCATAGTTATCATTCGAACGAAATAACAAGCTAGGCGGAGGCATCAGTACGTACATATTTCAGCACATAGACTCGAGACTCACAGCAAGTGCAACTATGAATCGAGATCAAATAGAGTCACTATTCGTAGAACTGATTAGAGGTGGTAAACGAATTGTGCTTGGAACGGTGTGTAGGCCTCCTACAGCCTATCCTGTATCCTTCTTGAATGAGCTCAATTGTATTATTTCTCAGTTCAACAGGTCCTTATGCAATGACATAATAATATGCGATGACTTTACTTATGATCTTCTGAAACATGAAAGCTGTGAACCATTCTCTAATTTCCTAAATTCCATTCAGTCTAAATCTTTCCTTTCGCTCATCACAACCCAATTGAAAATCAAGGACGTATCGCCGGTGGATTAAGGACGTGGTGGTCGATTATGTACGATTTATCGGCTGGTCGGCCTGCTCTGCCTTAACACTCCCTCTCCGCGCTCCAAACTATACGCGGTCGAGCTCGGACGTGAAATTCATAGTTGGCCATGGATGATTTGAAGGCGCAAAATTTTCAGTTGATTACGGCCGT
>JACJUY010006872.1:13324-29225 GCA_014220935.1 Platorchestia sp. MABIK
TTCTCCAAGTATGACTTTGCAAATTTCAAGCGAGCAGCAACATGACATAGCTTTTGGAGTGGAGTCCTTCGAGGTCGTCGTCCGTGTAGGCCTTCCTTGTTCAGACAGCGCTGGATTGTGCGATTGCTCACGCTAGTTTCCTGAGCGTTCAATCTCTCGGCAATGTCGTCTAGCTTCACTCGTGGATTAACGTTGACCTCACGACACAATTTTCGAGAATTTCTCACCGAAAGTTTTTGTTTACGACCACGCCCAGGCAACGTTTCTACAGTACCAAACTTAGCAAACTTTTTTATAACAGATTGCACTGTAGATCTTGGGATGCTCAAACGCTTAGTCATGTATTCCAGGGTGTTAGGCCCCGCTCCAGTATGGATATTTTCGTATCTTTAGAAATAATGTTCGTCGAAATTTAATTCGAGTATCATAGATACTCGCCAAGCCCCCATGAATACGGCTTGTCCGAAATTCGAGAGGGCGACTGAAAAAGAGTCGGTCCGCTCCCTAGAATTTCGGACAGCCTAACGGAGAGCGACTAAATTCAACTGGTCCGCTCCCTGGAATTTCGGAACCTCCGGATCTGCAATTGAAATCCTCAACAACTAATATTATTTTCCTGCAAATAAACTCTGGAAATAAACCGCGTACTATCTTCCCTGAGAAGAATACTGGCTCCTAAGAAAGACCAGCCTAAATTCTTATCAATAGGGCCGAACAGGATTCGCCCGCCTAAATAATCTATCAACTAGCTCCTAAGAAGGACCAGCCTAAATAATTATCAATAGCGCCGAACAGGATTCGCGCACCTAAAACAATCTATCAACTGGCTCCCAAGAAGGACCAGCCTAAATAATTATCAATAGGGCCGAACAGGATTCGCCCGCCTAAATAATCTATCAACTGGCTCCCAAGAAGGACCAGCTTAAATAATTATCGAACAATTGGCGCCGAACAGGACAGCCAACAAAGCGAATAACCAATATATCTAACACAGGGCTTAAATACTGATTTCATACACTCAATGTAGAATTAAGTGTATGCATCAATTACCTGTCATTTTAGATAGGTCGTCATAACTTTTTCCAGCTTTGTGGCAGTCAATAAACTTCTGTCTGAGGTCCACTCCGAGTTCCTTGGTTTTTCCCATCATGGCGCTGGTGTACGAATGACAAAGCTCTACTCCTCTGGCTCCCCGTTAGCTCTGGCCCAATTTTCTAGAATGATCTCACATCTAGAATGCTCTAGAACATTTTAGATACAATTTTTTTATTAAAACATGTATAACGGTAAATACTTTTCCATGAAATGTAATGTTCTCAATTGTATGACTAATTTCGTTTATTCGTGTTTCTGAAGTTCAGCTTGTTAAATCTTTCAAAAATAATATTTTATACTAGGAACTTCGTATTATTGTCGCGAATATGCGTTTCACAACCTGTGAAGATCTCATGCCTGTGGCAGCAATGGTTTTTGAGTAATTCTAGAAACTTCTGAATGACGAGGAGTGTACTAATAATTTCGTCTTCAACTGTATACAATTAGTCTTTAAGCGAAATTAATTCTGTGCTCTCAAATTAAAATCATTTGTTGAGCTTGAGGATGGCACATCAAAATATGTTTTCTACTTGTAAGAACGTGGTTAGTATAAACAGAGTGAACAGTTTTTTTAGCTCCAGGAAAGAATTACACCTTAACGAAAATTGTCTCGAGTATTTTCAAAGTTTGTTTATCAAGAGCCCCTTGGGAGCTGATCAGCTAATGTCAGCTCTGGTGATACCCAGCTAATGTCAATTTTCTGTGACCAAATTAAAATCGAATGTGATGTAATACATTTTATGTATCAAATTCTTTTGGAAAATAGTTTTTTTTCTTGCTTTCATTTTCTTTCTTCCCTACCGTCCCAACACACTAAATAAATTATGGAGGCTTAGACCGGAGTCGCGGACATGTTCCTAGTCTTAATTTTTGCCACCTGCATGCATGTTTTTCGCCGCCTAAGCGATTTAAGCGATTGAATCGTTAGGCGGCGAAAAATATGCATGCAGGCAGCGAAAAAGTTAGACTTGGTTTCTACCTCGTAGCGGCACACAGCGTAAGTTTAATCATAAAAGCTAACTGACAAGACAGCTTACATGCTATGAATTCTTTGCACAACCAGTAGGAGTACTGCAAACCATGCGTCGCACACAAACGAATTTGTTTAACACATTCACCGTGTTTCTCCGGTTCTTAAAGGTTGGTTTGGTAAGGTTGAGAGTATCAGTATTGGAAAATCGACTATACAGCACGAGTAAACTTGTATCCTTCTTAAGATGTTCGAAATATACAATTGCACGAAGACATTTCACTTTGCATGATGACAGTTATATATTAAAAAAGTTCACGAAACAGATAAAATGTCATTCATTCATTTATACTTGTACCTGAATGAGCAATTCACCAAGTGGTCCACAAATGGCCCTATACTCGTGTTGGTAACTCAAGCATCGCACGCAAAACTGACCCAACAATAAACTCTGCTTCAAGATGACATGTACCTAAGTCGTCACATTCACTTACTAGAAGCTCTGCATGTAATTTAGTGCATAAGAAGCTTGTACTTTATATTTGTGACGAATCCGCCGCACTTTGTCGTTTCAAAATCTAGCCCCTACTCGACCCACTCTTTTCGGGAGCTCACACCAAACTGTCGTACGCGAGGAAAACATCGCAGTTGTCATACGTGCATTATTGAAGGTAACCTCAAGTGCCGTGGGTACACGGCAGCGTGCGGGTGATACGGAAGATCGGTTCTTGGAAATATTTCCGGTACCTTTTCGAGAACTTTATCGGTCACTCGATAACGGCTGTTGCTATCTTTCTAACAGGTCGCATATCGTCTCCGCATAACATATTGATTAATAGCTTCATTGTTACAGTTGAGGGAAACAAGTTTACGTTTCGTTATTACACACCCGTTGGGATTGCAATATTTTTTTAATTTAACAGCATATGAAAAGCAAGAAAAGTTAGTTCGATGTGTTAAGGAGTTTCCCCTTTAGCCTTAGCAGTTAGTTTTCTCCATTTTCTATGATCACTAGAGACGCTGCTTGCTGTGTTGAAAATATCACTCAGTGTCAACATTGGATTTGAACCAGGATTTTTTTGACCCAAAGTTTGATACACCAACCTAGCATCAGAGAGAATTATGGTATACGATAAAATTATTCACCATTTATGTACTTGCATTCGCAAGCGTGTGCCATATTTCAGTGGTACGAGAAAGTTTCGGATCTTTTCCAGATAAGCCCCGCCACTAATGAAACACGTAAGTTCACCCACTTGTAACTTCAGAAACAATGCATCTATCGACTTCAAATTACTCTCAAACGAAAGGCTAAAACATTCTTTCGTTTGAGAGTAATTTGAAGTCAATGGGTGCATTATTTCGAAACTTACAAGTGGGTGAACTTTTGTGTTACATTAGTGACGGGGCTTATCTGGAAAAGATTCAAAGTTACATTCAAGGGAGGCTGTTAGGTGCTTGAAAAATCGGAAATATTCGGTAATGTGTTGGGCCGAAGTTTTAATTTGAAAATTTGATTGGATGTTAATTTTGAAATTGAAAAAGGGGAAATATTCGGTAATGTGTGGGGCCGAAGCTTCGATTTTTAAATCAAGGGTAAGTTTATCGAACGAAAATGCAAATGAAGCCAAAATTACAAATTCTGATTTTCAACTTTCGTAACAACGTTTGCAATGATACGATCAAGTATTGAGAGTATAGACAGAAGTCATACATGTCATTAATAGCTCATTTGCTACATCTCTAATTTCACTCAATGATTTTCGCATTCAACTTTTACCGACAAAAATTAATTAACTAATAGGCGGGCAGTCCCAAGTATTTCTCCAGCGTAACCTGGGTAGGTATTAGTTCTTCTTATAACAATTATGCATTATTTATTTTACCGATGCCCTTTCGAAAGGAATTTATTTAAAGAGGTATTTATAAAAAAAACACGGGTTGTATGTAGAGTCATATTTTATCATTGAAGAATGCCGTCCATTCGGACTGTGTCCTAGTTAGTTCAGTAGTACATGGTTCAGTAGTACATAGTTCAGTAGTACATAGTTCAGTAGTACATAGTTCAGTAGTACATAGTTCAGTAGTAAATAGTTCAGTAGTACACAGTTCAGTAGAAATAGTAGAACATGAGACCATACACTGACAGATTAGAGCCAGTTGTAACAACGCAAAAAATAACGTAAAAATGTTAAATGTCGTAATAACGTACGAGCGATAATTCAACCTCAAAATGTCGTAATAACGTACGAGCGATAATTCAACCTCAAAATGTCGTAATAACGTACGAGCGATAATTCAACCTCAAAATGTCGTAATAACGTACGAGCGATAATTCAACCTCAAAATGTCGTAATAACGTATGAGCGATAATTCAACCTCAAAATGTAATAACGTACGAGCACATTTCAACGAAAATACCCAAATTAAATTAATTTTAGTATTGAAATGCACCAAAATAAATTGAATGTAAAACAGCAGTTCAAATCGGGAGTTAAGAACAGCATGTTCTGCAACAGGCCAAGTTGATATTCTGATAATTACATTCAGCCCAAAAAAATCAAAATAACATGAAATTTATCATGTTTTAATAGTGAAAATAAACAAGAAATTTATCAAGAGAATTTAATCCTGAAAATAAACAGGAAATTTATCATGAGGTTGCACTTCAACATAATCATTTCACGATGAAATATCAAATCGAACCAAATTTTTTCCTTCACCGGACGCATTTTAATACAAATCATTATATAGCATTATATCATTACTTTTATATCATTACATAGCGAATTTACCATTCTCAATCCGTCGTGACTCAGCACTTTACTACTCGTGTTCGCCTGTACTTGATTTTGATAGTGACCAGTTCAAGAAAAAAGTTGGTAATTTCATTAACGTTCCTCAAACGAACAATGTTTTTAAGCTTTTCATTTCAGTTTGTTGCGCAAGCGAAACTTGAAAATATTTTTTATTTGAAACTAAAGTTTAATTTTTACACGGTAGCGATCTCCACAGGAAATTATCAAGGTTAGATGAAGGCACTAGTTATAATGCTAGTACACGATTTTTTACAAGCACTAGTACTGGCATTAGTACTAGTGCACGGATTTTCCAAGTAGAAGTAATAGTTTTACAACCAGTGTTCAATTTTTCCGAATACTAGTACTAGTTTAGTACTAGTGTTCTGTTTTTACAAGCACTAGCGCTAGATTTAGTCCTAGTACACGGTTTTCTTCAAGCACTAGCACCACTTTCAGAACTAGTACGCAGTTTTCTTTGAACACTAGCACTAGTTTTAGTACTAGTGCAAGGTTTCTTCAAGTACTAACACTAATTTCAGTACTAGTACACAGTTTTCTTCGAGCACTAGCACTAGTTTTAGTGCTGGTACAAGGTTCCTTCAAGCACTAGCGTGATCATTCCATAGCTTAATATGTAAAACATCGACACAAGAAAGACACAACGTGTGATATCTGTACAAAATTAATTGGATAAAACTCATCAATGAATTTACGAGGAAGATCTTAACGTAAATATCTACAAGACTTACCCTAAACTGCCTTTTTCTCAGAACTTTTAGCGAGGTTTTACTGAGTTATTCTAAGAAAAAATAATGTTTTGCTTACAGTATTAATCTCTCACTTAATCTTAGTATCATTCGGTATAAAAATATGAAAGCATCGATCTTTACAAGCGGTTTACCCCCGCACAAATATAATGTTTCAGTTCCAGTTTATATCTAGAAGAAATAATCGGCTGTTCGTATCCAGGCTACGAAAAGGAACTGTACAAAACACGATTTTAACAACGACCATCTAATTCTCAAACGCTGACAAGCTTCTATTTTTACAAAGAAAATCATTTTTGAAAGATGGAATTTTTTTGCTGAAATCTGCCGTTTCAGTATTTATGAGAAAGGGTTCAAAAATTATTATAACCCTTATGAAACTGAAAAGAAGGGTTCAATTACCAGATAATAACGACCGGGCGAAATGATGATTTTAATATAGATATGCTATTTCATTTTATATGAGTTGCCGGATACTGAGGGCTAGGTTAAGAAAAAATTTCAACAATTTTGGATTAGAAAATATTTGTTCAGGTAAATTAAAAATAACACCAGCCTGCAACGCACCTACTGTAACATGTATCAGTTAATTCACGTTCAGATTATTATTATTGTAATTGTTTAACCCCTGTTACTCACGTACAGAAGTTAATTCTATGCATAAAGTACGGTATCGCTGCAAAAACGAAAAAAAAATCCTAGCTTAAGAACTCTTAACCAGTGCCAATGCCTTCAGGAAAATCTTACATTAAAAAATACTAAGATACAAAAGAGAATACAAGAACATGCGTTCACGAGATTAGGGATCAGTCTTCACTCAAAGGTTCCCTCGCTAGTCTTATTTTTCTATAATATGCAGAAATATCGATGTAATGGCAAAATATTGTTTAATCCTTCTAATTCGCTGATTACTTGTTTAATTTATTGTTTTATTTAATTCATTCTTTAATTTCAAATAATTATTGACTAATTACAGGAGAAGTTGAGAGTAACTTACGACATTCACAACCCGATCACAAGTATTAGATCAAATGAAATGTTTGTGTTAAATAAATAATTGAGTCATATTAACCAGAAAAATACAATGGGTGGAAATTATTCGAATTCGATATATCCCGAAAATGCAATGAGTTGAAACTAATTTCATTTATTGACACCAATAAATTGATTTCATTACAATAAATGATTCAGTTACGTTCGTGATAGAAATTGATGCGAATGAAGACACACGTGAAGTAAATACGAGAAAAACATATATCAAGTTTCTCGTTTCACATGAAATTGTAAAACAATATGAAAGTCAAAACATAAATCCAATTTGCCAGTGGAAAACAGTTTGACGGTTTAATTGGTGAAGTAATTTGAAATCATACACAAGTCGGTCTAAAAATGCACTACTTTATTTGAAAACTTCGGCTCATTTTATACAAAAAAGAAGTCTCCCAAATGTTCAAGTGAAAATGCATAAATATACAAAGTTTCTGTTATAACTATCGTAAATTTTAACCATCTGGATACTACTGCATTTTTCAGTCAATAGTCACTATTGTTACAATAACTAGTGATGCTCGCAATAGTCACGAGTCGTTTCAAACTGAATGCTACTGCATTTATTGATCAATAGTCATCACTATCATAATAACTATTGGCGCTAGCAGTAGTCACTAGTCACTAGTCCCAGCTGCGCTACAGAATGATCAATATTTTAGTTTCATATCCGGTAATTGAGAAAAAAATTTTGACAGCAGATCAAGTCACGAGAAGCCTTGCCTAGCTTCTGAATAATTAGCTAAGTACAGGAAGTCCAGAAACCAAAGGTCAGATGAAATTTAAGTACGAAAAACTTAACAAGTTTTACTTAAGA
This sequence comes from Platorchestia sp. MABIK, assembly GCA_014220935.1. Lineage (NCBI taxonomy): Eukaryota > Metazoa > Arthropoda > Malacostraca > Amphipoda > Talitridae > Platorchestia > Platorchestia sp. MABIK. The sequence goes on from JACJUY010006872.1 coordinate 20,822, forward strand.
TTAACTTACATTACGAATGCGAAAAATGAGCGCTTAATATCAAACTTTTCTCAGTATGTACAGAAGATACAATAAATAAGAAAACATAATAATACCAAACACAATGCCAATGTTACGAAGTTTGTATTGGGAATTATTGAGCCAAGTATGGGATAACAAAAATCGAGTAGAAAGTCTACGTATAACAGGCTTAACATATATGTAACTTACTATGTCTACTGCTCCAAAAATTCTACGGACTATGCTCCCAAGATTTAACTTACTCTGCGCTTCAAAAAATCTACGGACTATGCTCCCAAGATTTAATTTACTCTGCACTCCAAAAAAAATCTACGGACTATGCTTCCAAGATTTAACTTTCTCCAGCGTTGCAGAAATTTCGTGGGTTGATTTTATTTCTAGAAAAGCAATTATATCTAGTTATGGACGGTGGAAGGCACAGTTAGGTGCCTCATAGATAAGTCTAGTTTGGAATTTACGAAATGTACAGGAAACTTACAATTAAAATTTAAAGAGAATTAAAAGTAGCAATGCCCTTCCAGATATGATAATTTTGTGAAAAATTCTTTTTTGCTCACAAAATGCAGCATTGAACATATGTCTTAAGGAAAATCGACAGCTCGCTAAAGCCGAATACCAAGACTTGCCGATCGTCTCAATTTGTACTATGTGGAGAGAATTGACGGAAGTTTGGTACCTATTACACTAGCGTAATGTTAGGTAGAGTAGTGTATCTAAGTTTTCTTTAATGCTATAAGTACGTATTGCGAGCAGACGACCATTTCAGGGGCCCCAGAGCTTGGGGAACGCATTGTGCCCCAGGGGAACACAATGTGCCCAGACCATGGGGAACACCTTGTACCCCAGGCCTTGGGGAACACCGTGTGCCCCAGGAAACACCGTGTGCCCCAGGGGAACACATTGTGCCCCAGGGGAACACCGTGTGCCCCAGGAAACACCTTGTGCCCTAGGTGAACACATTGTGTCCCAGGGAACACATTGTGCCCTAGGTGAACACATTGTGCCCCAGGGAACACATTGTGCCCTAGGTGAAAACATTGTGCCCCAGGGAACACATTGTGCCCCAGGGGAACACATTGTGCCCCAGGCCATGGGGAACACCTCACGCCATGAGGATGCCTCACAGTTGCGCTGTAAAGTCACACTTACATTACGCTCTCAACTCAAATTCACAACCAAGAACAGGAAAAAAACTCATTACAAGGACGGACGAGCTTCTAACTTATAATACGCTAAATATCTGTACTCAATATCTGTGTATGGATGGACCAAGTTCAGATGATATATATACATACATGTCAGAATATCGAATATCATGAGGCTTAACCCTACCTAAATTGACAACCGACCTTTCTGAATTACATTAGGTTAGTCACTCTCATCGTATTTATTTTTTGAATGCTTGTTAATTGTAGCGAATAGCTACAATAGTTTAAATTCTGCTAGTCGTTCTTATTTTCTGAATAGTTCGCATTTGTTGTTTTTTTTCTGATAATATCTCTTAAATGATCATCAATGAAACGAAGTAAATGTGATCTATTCATCGAAGCATCTGAAAAATAATAACGATGCGGGCGATTTGATAACGTTGTTTTTTCAGAAAGATTTAGGCACGGGCTTAAAATATCGCAGAAATTTACTTTTTACAAGGTAAAATAGGTATTCTATTGCATGGGTGTATACTTTCCCGATATCAATATTCTTGATCATGTTTGAGTGCGGAGTTCAAATCCATTGCATTCTGGGGTTTTCTGCGTAATTGAATGCGTGTGTGGGGCGTAGCAATAAGTACGTCAAGTATTTGTAAGTCTCTATAAAAATAAAATGTCTTAGGAAAGACACGCTTCCCGACACCAGTGCTCATCAATGTATGAAACTGAAACAACTTTTTTGTACACTCAAAATATCGATACTTAATCCCAGGCTTATAAACTTCTTGCTCGTGAGCAATACAAAAGATGACATTTCTTCTAATGCTTGTATAACAACGAAACCATCTTTCAGTTAATGCTTGAATCAAACATTCAAAAACATTTCATGTAATGCTTGTTTAAAAACGAAGGAATGCTTCACTTACATTCATAACGAAAAAATGTCTCATTAAATAATTACATCCATAGTAAATCAATACTCTAATGCATGTTTAATGATAATACTTGTTTTATAAGCTGCCCGACAGTCTTTTTGATTTCAGATTCTCTTAAAATTAGTAAACATTTTACGCAACAAAATCGAAACATGAATCACCGAAAGTTGGAATAACGCAATCTAAGACAATAGACGCACATTTTTGTTAAAGAGACGTACATGGCATGAATAAATTTAAAAAAAAACACATAGAAAAATTGGAAGAAAACACATCAATAATGCAACGTGTTCGAAACATGGTTCCCCAAGGGTTGAATAAACGAATCTAAGGCAGGTTTGAAAACACAAATTCCAAGTATGAATTTAAAACACGTAGAATAATAAAAGAAAATACGTCAAAACATTAACTTCCATGCCTTCATCGTGTCACAGACACGGAAGCCAGGCTCAGGAGTCCTACCACTGCATCTTGATTTCAGATGCATCTTGACTTCAAGTGGAAGGATTCTGCATCTTCACTGCATCTGCATCTTGACTTCAAAGAAGTCGCTGAACTTATTCGGACCCACAGATAGCTATACTTAAATTTGACCATTGTTCTAGACGTAAGAAACACTCTAGCTCTGTATCACCTGCGGTAAATACATTGTTTTAAATTGTCTAAAAATATTAAAACACAGAAGCGGGGCTAGGGAATGCTACTGCTGCAACTTGACTTAAAAAACATTTACTATTCGTCCGTCCTTCCAAAGTTAGAATTAGCATCACACCTTAGCTAAAACGCAAGTTAAAACGAGTTGCCAACTACAGGTCTAAGAATGCCTTCGAGGAAATAGCGTACGTAAAAATAGCAATCTAAGTGCAAACAAACAAGTGGTAAGAGTTAAAATCATAGTGTTAATGTGTAAGACAACATGCAACCATGTTGAATTAATCTGAAAGACAATACGGACACCGCAGGTCTGCCAGATGTACGATGTGACAGTGCAGGTCTGCCAGATGCACGATGTGACACCGTAAACCTGCCAGATGCACGATGCCACACCACAGACCTGCCAGATGCACGATGTCACACCGTAAACCTGCCAGATGCACGATGTGACACCGCAAACTTGCCAGATGCACGATGTCACACCGCAGACTTGCCAGATACACGATGTCACACCGCAGACCTGCCAGATGCACGATGTGGCTGGGGATTACCCCACAAAAATAATCTACGAAGATAATATTGAAAGAATAGAATCAAACTCGGATTCATTGAAAAAAGTCACGGTTAAATCTGAATTATGACAAAACGAGCATGAAAAGTGTATACAAATCATAAAACAAAACACCACAAAGCAAAAAGCTTGCTCATAATAATTATAAAGCAATAGTGAACTGATGGTAGTGAAATACGTTTTTCCTTTTTGAGTGTCAAAATTCCGTACGAAGAAGGGTCCATAAAGACATGCAGTAAAGTCATTGGCGTAGTAAACAGTCGAAACTATAGGGCAGTCAAATTAGATTAAATGTTAGTTTAAGCCTCCGTAACCGCAACAAAGACGTTCCAAAGAGAGGAAGGAAGAAGGCACCATTCAGTATGGAGTTACAAGTCCGTCAAATACTGAGCGAAAAGATTGATCAAAACAAGCATGAAGTTGGAACGTTAGTGGAGTGAAGGTTCACAAATGTTTGATGCTCAGGAATATCCCATATTCGAGCAGAGAACAGAAAAGTCTTTCGTAAAAGTCAAGTGTAAAAATCAACGGAGGAAGTCAACAGTAAACAACTGTAGAAGTCAACTGTAAATGTCAAGTGTAAAAATCAATGGTGGAAGTCAACTGGAAACAGATGTAAAAATCAGCTATTTAAATCAACCGTGGAAGTCAACTGTAAACAACCATGCAAGTCAATTGCACAAATTGACAGTAGAAGTCAACTTGAACAAACTACAGCAAAAATCAGGAGTCAGGGTCAATTTTGACAGTCTCCTGTACATTTAAAGGTAAAAGTCAACTCTGAAAACTAACTGTACAAACTACTGTACAAATTAAATGTGAACGCTTCAAAAGTCATCGTCGCTAGTCAGTCAAGTCAATTCTGAAAGTTAACAGTGAAAAATAAGCTGAAAATGAATACGGTTAAGTCAATTCTTGATGGTAGCAGTCAAATTTAACTGCAAAAGTCAGCTTTAACAGTCAAGTATGTTATGTAACAGTATTTCTAACAGTAAGTATTTTTAACAGTCAAGAGTACGTATACAGTAACAGTATTTCTAACAGTCAAGAGTGTACTGTAACAGTATTTCTTATAGTCAAAATTTTTTCAACAGTAAAGATTAAACTGTAACGGTATTTCTAAGTCAGTATTTCTAACAGTCAAGAGTATACTGTTAAAAAAAATCAGTAGTGGCAACTATTTACATAAGTAAAAAGTCAAACTATCAGTTACAGCGACACTTAGTTATACTCCAATCTCGGTCTCCACGTAAAAAAAATTATTAAAGAATCCGTCAGAAAAAAGAAAAATTACAGTAAAACGTTAGTCACTGTCGAACGCCAGTTCAAAATTATATTCATTAGATTGTTACCTTCTTTAATGTAGTGACAGTCAACTGACTGGGTAGTTAATCGTAGATAACAGTCAGTTAAGTCAATCGTGAATCGTAGATAGCAGTCAGTTACAGCCAATCGTGAAGATAACAGTCAGTTACAGTCAATCGTGAATTGTAGATGACAGTCAGTTACAGTCAATCGTGAATTGTAGATGACAGTCAGTTACAGTCAATCGTGAATTGTAGATAGCAGTCAGTTACAGTCAATCATGAATCGTAGATAGCAGTCAGTTACAGTCAATTGTGAATCGTAGATGACAGTCAGTTACAGTCAATCGTGAATTGTAGATGACAGTCAGTTACAGTCAATAGTGAATCGTAGATAAAAGTCAGTTTAGTCAATCGTGAATCGTCAGAGACAGTCAGTTACAGTCAATCGTGAATCATAGATGACAGTCAGTTACAGTCAATTGTGAATCATAGATGACAGTTAAGTCAATCGTGAATCGTCAGAGACAGTCAGTTACAGTCAATCGTGAATCATAGATGACAGTCAGTTACAGTCAATTGTGAATCATAGATGACAGTTAAGTCAATCGTGAATCGTAGTTAACAGTCAGTTAACAGTCCAGTCAATTGCCTTCGTAGTCAGAAGTCAGAGTAGTCATTTACAGGAGCAGTCAACCGACATGTACAGTCATTTGGTTGTTATAGTTATTTATCAGTCACAGTCAATTGTCAGTTACAGTCATCCCATCTGTCACAGTCAATTAATAATTACTGATGATAGTCAGAATAAACTGTCAGCAGTCAATTACCTCCTACAGTTGTTCGGTGCAGTTACAGTCAGTTGTAATTAACAGTCAGTTGTTGGTTACAGTTGCAATAATGGTCAGTTTCAATAATTCGATCACTACAGTCAGTTGGCAGTTACAACCAGTTGGCTACAGTTCATTGTCAGTTACAATAATTCACTGGTTACAGTTAGTTACAGTAAGTTGTTGGCTACAGTTCATTGTCAGTTACAATAATTCACTGGTTACAGTCAGTTACATTAAGTTGTTGGCTACAGTTCATTGTCAGTTACAATAATTCGCTGGTTACAGTCAGTTTCAGTAAGTTGTTGGTTCCAGTTAACTGTCAGTTACAATAATTCGTTCATTACAGTCAGTTACAGTAAGATGTTGGTTCCAGTTAACTGTCAGCTACAATAATTCGTTCATTATAGTCAGTTACAGTAAGATGTTGGTTCCAGTTAACTGTCAGCTACAATAACTCGTTCATAACAGTCAGTTACAGTAAGTTGTTGGTTCAAGTTAACTGTGAGTTACAATAATTCGTTCATTACAGTCAGTTACAGTAAGTTGTTCATTACAGTCAGTTACAGTAAGTTGTTCATTACAGTCAGTTACAGTAAGTTGTTCATTACAGTCAGTTACAGTAAGATGTTGGTTCCAGTTAACTGTCAGTTACAATAATTCGTTCATTAAGTCAGTTGGCGGTCGGAGTGAGTTGCCAGCTCATCAACATCACGCGTCACAACATAAGACGTCACAATTTGAAGCTGTGGTAACATTTTTATGTTCTCATCATCAGTTGCCTTCAAATATTCGTAAAGAATTGAAGAATTCTTCCCAAAAAATTTAGGCTTCAAAAAAATTAAGCTCAAATAAAAATTAGGCTTCAAAAAATTTAGGCTACAACAATGTTAGCGAGATAAAGTACTTTCATATCATCATTCACTGACAAACACCGCGAAAATAAACATGGCGAGATTTTCCCCATCACAATTGTTCACAAAACGGGCCCTGCGAACCGACAAACGTTGGTTATTTTCCACTGAAATAAAGCGTTTAAAACTTACAAAGCAGCTGCGGCAGCGACAGGGAGCTTGTTTCAAATTCTCAATAACACAACGTTGTTGATGTTGTTGGAAATTTCACACAGTGACGTTAATGTTATTGAAGATGAAACAACGTTGTTAATGTTATTGAAAATTTAACACAGTGACGTTAATGTGATTGAAGATGAAACAACGTTGTTAATGTTATTGAAAATTTAACACAGTGACGTTAATGTGATTGAAGATGAAACAACGTTGTTGATGTTGTTGGAGATGAAACACAACGACGTTGATGTTATCGGAAATTTCACACAGTGACGTTTATGTTATTGAAGATGAAACAACGTTGTTGATGTTGTTGGAAATGTAACACAACGACGTTGATGTTATTGAAAATGACGAACAAGCAGCGCTGTAGCTGCCAGACGTAGCCTTAGGACGGAGTGCAGTACGACAACATGGGCAGGACGAACCTTGCCCAATCAACTTAAAAGTTTTCTGCTTACACATATTCAAACTTACAAGTTTACAGCTAACACAAGCTATGTTCATGAATAATATAATCCCTCAGTACAAGCATCGAGTTAAGAAAATGTAACTCTTCGCGGTGAACATCCAACGAAAATGTTCTTAGAACTAAAAGTTGAGTCTGCATGAATGTTGACTTTCATCTCGAGATGATAAAATACTCTTCATTTATTCACATTTTGCATTCAGACACAGGCTGGAAATGCACAACTTTTGTCCACTGACCGCTAAAACAACACCAACCATCAACAACAGCTACTGAGAACAGCCAACTTTATGTACAACAACAACAAAAAATTCGTTCAAGAGACTCACTAAAGCTACGTGATGAGATTACTTCCATCGGAAGCACCTACAAATAAATACAAGGAATGTACAGGACACTCGACACAAAATCAGAGGAAATAAAAGAGAACCTATCACAAATAAAGCCCTTGAAAGTTTCGTTGTCATATGCCCTTAAGTGAAGGAATAAATTGCTCGGAAATTGTGTGTATTTTTTTCCGAGCTCGCGCTGCTCATTCACAAACAGCCAATACGTGCATCATGAATATTGGCTGGGTTATCTTTCGACAATCCTCACACACAGCCAATACGTGCAGCATGAATATTGGCTAGATTATCTTTCGACAATCCTCGCACACAGCCAATAGACACATCATGAAAATTGGCGAGATTGTCTTCAGACAATCATTAAACACAGCCAATCCACATCTCATGAAGATTGGCAGGACTGTCTTCTAACAGCCATCACACACAATCAAAACACACACCATAGAGATTGCAGAACGTTTCACCACGTTCAAGTTATATATGTACATTGATCTTAATGTTTCTCACTATTCTCTTAACCCGCAGTGATTTATTTTGCGTCTATGCAAAATGAAATAATGAAAGAAAGTCACACAAGTTTTCCTGGACGCCATGTGAGCTTCTTTCAGCTGAGTCAAAGATCGGCAAACGCAAGACCGCTTCTGGAAATTTGGGGAATACAGTCCAGAAAACTGATGCAAGTCAGTCTTCTCGCCGAAAACCCATATGCTGAATCAAGGAATCATGACAGTTTCCATCTGTGAAACAAATACTTCACGGCTTCAGTGCAGTACTTTTGTTCTTGTCGGCCAACGCTCTTTGCTTCGTGAGAGTCAAAATCAAAAAAGATCAGTCCAAATTTCAGTACGATGAATCCGATTTGCTAACGCCAGGACTAAAGAGTTGGTGCTAACCCTTCTGGGGAGGGCCAGGCCATCTTGGAAGGACGGTTCCTCTTGGAAATGCTAGGCCCTCTTGGAAGGCCAGTTCCTCTTGGAAATGCTAGCTCGTCTTGGAAGGCCAGTTCCTCTTGGAAATGCTAGGCCCTCTTGGAAGGCCAGTTCCTCTTGGAA
>JACJUY010006873.1:15780-47726 GCA_014220935.1 Platorchestia sp. MABIK
TAAGTATGCAAGATATGGGTTGTCTTGCACGGGACTCTGGTAAGGAGCAAGGCTGGATTTGCGACAGCTTTTCTTGGTCACCTGTATTTTAAATGCATCACCAGAATCCGACTACCGCGACAAAGAGGAACTCATCTTTTGTGCTTTTCTCCTAATCATGTTTTCGACAACTATCAAGTGTATTACGATAACCATGTTTGAATATCCATTAAGGATCTAAATCATTTGTCTCAACACTTAATTAACATGGGTATTACGATAACCATGCATGAATAGCAATTAAGGGTCTCTGTGTTAGGTATTTAAACGCGATTTTTGCTCTTATTTCAATTTAAATGCGAGCAAACGAATATATTTTTCAACTAAGCGTTACGAGGATTGTGTTCTTTTAGTAACTTATATTCAAATGCACTGTCAAAATCAGATTAGGCAAAGGAAAGGACCTTATTTTTGATGTGCTTTTCTGTCAATCATTTTTTGACTCAACATTTTACACTGGTATCACGATACCAGTGTGTTATTATCAATTAAGGATGTTTTAGGTTAAGGTGTTTTAAAAACCAATGTGTTGACATTTCATGTTTGTACTTTATTGGAAATAAATGTTTTTCTTTTCTTTCTTTCTTCCTAGGCAGGCAGCGAGGTTCACATTTGAGGAGCCGTGGACTCTGCTGTTTTGTGATGGCCCACAGTGAATTCTTCTGCATCACAAATGCTGGCGTAAAAGTTCTCCGTATCTCTGTGGCCGTTTTTTCTGACATTCTCTAGGTTAGCACCACGGTATACCGTGGTCAGCACTGCACTAGACTAGATCTCTTATTCCTTCAGCTATCAGAGACTTGACTTTTGACCTCTTCACCATACTTTCCTCAAAATCACTCATTATCTTGAAGTGAAATTTGGGATAGAAGGCAGTGGCCAGATGCCACTCGTCCTTAAAGGGGGCGGCGAACCCCCTCTCCATGGTAGTGAGGTGGATGTTGACCTCACTACTATGGTAGGTGTTGACCGGGAGGGGTGTTAGTTTGAACTAAAAGTGTCGGTAATCGATATCGCAGGATGAAAATGTCGGAGAACGGATAACTCGTTATTGTTATTGCAATAAATTATCAAGATAATTCCCACTCAATTGCAATGTGACCTTACATCGCTAGAATGACCCATAATCAAGCGATCAGCCAACGCTATCATACTTACTTCACTTCTGTGATGAATTATGATCCTGAGGCCGTACTAAAATTCGTAAAGGTTGCTGAATAAACATGAAAAATATGAAGGCTTAGAATATCTGGCGGAATGGGGGTGCCACCAATTACGTCGGTGGTGCGCCGCATTTTAAAAAGGTTGTAACAAAGCAGGTTAAATTACATGCCATGAAAGTTCTTAAGTTTACCTGGGCCGGCAAATAATATTTCATTCATTTCAATATAATGTTGAAACCAATAATATTACTGAAGTATTGCTTGTGAAATAAATTATTAATTTGTTCGAGAAGAAGAAGTAAGTTAGCACCAGCAGGGCTGGCTTATGATTCGTCCATGAGAGGTACGCAAAACGCTTAGATTTTTAACGTTTCTATGCTACCGTTGTTTCACTATACCACGGTAATATACATAGATACCGTGATACACGGTTAGCGAAGAGCTGAAGAGTGAAAGAGGTGAAACAGCACGTAGCAAAGTTTTAACTGATACTTTCTCAGTGTTTTTCATGTTTTGCTTTTTATTTGTTTATTTAAACTGATTGTACTGAAGGGTAAGTCTATTTAGACCGGGGTTATACCGTGACCGAGGTCCAGACTCCAGTTAATGAAATACTGGGGCAGAAGTATCGTTAAGGAAATGGTAGCTTTTTTTCAATCTACATGAGGAATCAAAGCTCTCTTCAAGGTTTATGGTTACAGTGCTGTGCATTTTTTTTCAGATGTATTGAGAGTGATTAAACTCAACACACTCAGTTCTCGGTAAGGAAGCTCAGTATGTTTTGCCCAGGTCAAAGAATTGCTGTTTGCTGGTAGCCAGACGGTAACTAGTGCCTGGGATTTGCTATGGTGAGGTAGTTTCAGTTTTGTTCTTCTGCTATGGTGTGAAAACAGGGAAACAGCTGTATGCTAAAACAAGTGCTCATTTACCACACAATGAGGTACGGACTACGGAATCGAGCAGTATCTGTGGCGCAGCAGAATGACACAGATACACTATCCCTAATCACAGCTTGAAATTTTTTAAGTGCTGGAAAGGTAAATTGACTAAATGGTACGTAAGACTGCCTAAAGAAAATAAATTCAAGCTTTGTAGAATATAGATGCCTTATTAACAACAATTGGTGACCCAATTGGACCAAGGCTCTGGGCTAGGAGTAAAAGAAGCAACAAGCAGTGTTGCAGGTGTGAGTCTCCTAGTTAAACAAAGGTGTACTGAAGTCTGAAGGCTTTTATTGCAATGTGTAACAAAAACTTAAATTAAATTCTCCTGATTGCTTGTATAATTGTTGAGCTTAAAAAAAAAGCTTAAAGGTAAATATCTTTATATAGCAGTTGGTCTCATTTTTTCAACAGTTTAGGCAGTAGAATTGAACCTTCATGTTTTCATAGCTTAAAATAATGTATTTCAATTTTTAATCATTTACCAGCACAAAGTATTAGTTTACAATTTTTTTAAATTCTTAGGAGATTAAATGCTACCAAATTGATTTGCTGTTTTTTATTTTGAATTTAATAAGCTTTTCTAAATGTTTTCTAATTATTCATATTTTTAAAGGTTTTAATTGGATAGTCTCTTTTCAGCTCTTACAGTTTAGTTGGTTATCTCTAAAATTCCTAATTTTTCTATATCAAAACAACTTGTGATGTTAGCCAGATATTCTAATTTTGATAAGGCAAAGGTTTTTGACTTAGAAATTTTCATAAATCTTACATTATTTCAGTAACATTTATTTCATTTACCATGCTTCAAGATTGTAATTTAAAACTACTCACAAAAATTTTTATTATTACTATGTTTACCAGAAGTGGTTGTAGAGAATGTAGAAAGTTCTTTAACTCCTAAATAATTCAAGCAGACCACATAAATTGTGGCATGAGAATGACGAAATATTGTCTTTATGCACTGGTTAGATTTGAAAGTGGTCCATGTAAGACTTCATAAATCCATGGAAGAAGATCGAATTACTGGTTTATGCCTGTGGGCAATTGGTCTTATACTTTTCTAAGATAACTTTTTGAAGCATCTCTAAATAAATGGCCAACCTATGATTTTAACCTCTCTGAAACATTTTAATGTTGACCTTGTGATCCTCATTCAATTAAAGCCATTATTATACTCTATCGTCATGGCATAACAAAAATTTTGGTTTTTGTGAAAGAGAGGAAAATAATCGATTTTCAAATTTTTGCTGCCTAAACATAGTTAAGTAGATCTAAATAAACAACTTTTCTTCTATGCACTTTTTAGGGAAAATGAGTATTTAACGAGGTATAGCGGTATGTTAATTTTCGTCTTTGATGACAAATGCGCTTGAATAAACAGCTCCTAATCGATTTTCAAATTTTTGTTGCTTGAATCACGGTAATAACATCGAAATAAACTACTTTTCTTCTGAACATTTTTTGAGGCAAATGAGTATTTTACAAGTTAGAGCGGTAGGTTTAGTTGTTGCGCGACTGAGCTGTTAAGAGTACGTTTGGAAACTCCGTAATTTATTATTTGTTTATATTATTTATTATTTATATTGTAGTGTTGCCATCTGACGTGCTCAAGGAATTACTTCCCGCTTCAAACACTAGAGTTGCGGTAGCTAATTTACCGCTATACTTGTTAAATACTCATTTGCCCCCAAAAGTGTATAGAAGAAAAATTGTTTATTTTATTCTAATTAACTATGTTTAGGCAGCAAAAAGTGGAAAATCGATTATTGTCCTCTCCTTCACATTTACCAAAATTTTAACAAGATCAATTTTTACTGGTAAGATAGAGACCTTGTCAATTCAATTACTTGTATTCAAGGGTCTAGCGTTATAGGACATGTCTTCAAGATGTGCACTAATTTACTTAGAAGAAGTAATTAAATAGTACTGCCTTTGGAAGTTAGTTTCACTGATTTCATACTTTATGATGCAAGATGTAATTTCATAACAAATGTATATAAGTCTGTCACTTCTGATGCTGCCTCACACATTTCTTAGGAGTGTATTGAAAGATTGTTGGTTTTCCAAAAGTTATTTGCTATTTCAATGATACATCAGATAGCTTGGTTTCTCACCTTTCTTAATTTAGAATTTCAGTAGAGCTCAAACTGCTCACTGACATATAAGCTACCAGTGATAGACCCTGTAGCAATAATTGTTTGAATATACAAAGAATTCAATTCCAGTGTAGTCATTGATGTACTTTCTTTGAATTTTTTGATTTGTTGAAGTTTTAGTGTCATTTTGGAACTTTTAGTGTCATTTCATCTACCGCTGTTTTTAATATCTACAAACCTCTTTATCCTATGTATTTCTTGTTATGAATTTCTTTTTAAATAATGATTGAAAAGTATTTATGATACAACGTTGAATATAGTGCAAAATAACACCATGCTTGCAAAAGATTTTTACAAACTAATTTCCAGTAAGAATTCAGTTGTTTCTTATCTAAGAGAGTACAATCTTGTTGACAATGTTGAAAATGTGCCTCCTTGTCATAAATGTGGATCTATAATGCAGGAAAAAAGCAATAGCTACCACAAAGGAGAAATGAAGCAATTTTTGAGATGTCCAAGAAAGCTATGAACCATCAGAAAAATTATGTAGACCTGATTTTGAGAGCACATACTCAATCTATTGAACGATCATGGCTGGATACAAAAATTGACATACTGAAAAAGAAAAGAGGAGTACCTCATAAGCATTTCCAATCTCATTTAGACCATTACTGTTTGAAACTTATGGAGAAACTTGCGGATCAACTTACTGCTTTCTTTAACGTTGTAAGATTTGTTTACAAATAATAACAAAACCTTTTCTAGTAATATTTTATTTATCCTTAACCAAATAGTTTTCATCTATAAAAATTGATTTCAATTTACGGAGATTATATTTTATACCAGGAAACCCGTGCTAGATATCATACTATACCAGGAAGCCAACAATAGCGATACTATACTGGCACCATCATTTCTTTGTCCTGCTTCAAATCTGATAATCTTTTGTGATGGTGTCATTTTTTTTGTAAGAAGTAATCATAGGTCTCAGTTTCATTTCACATCGTGTGTGTCTTAGCCCTCACTTTATCAGTGATCATAGCTGAGCAGGCAGTACATGTCTTCTAAGACTGAGAAAGTCTTGATAATTTGTTCATGCAACATAATTGTACTGTCATGAAAAGAGAACTATAATTTATTTCTCTTCCAACAGTAAAATTTAATGCAAGGAAACAGAAAAAGAGGGTGAGGCATGAGCATTTTCCCTTAAATAGATCACTTACAAATTAAAACAGTAATTCAAGAAATTTTTTTTGAAGAGGCCAAAATACCTATGCTCTCCATGTAGGTACTTGCACGGGAATTCAACAGCCTGTTCATCTTGAATATTCAGGTACATCCTGTGAAAAAATGAGACTCGAACGTTCACTCGTTCGCCCGCTACGGGGGTTTGAAGAATGGGAAGGGGGAGGGGAGGGGGAAGAGGTTTTTCATCATGTTACACCTCCCCCTTGGCACTTTCTTTGCGGCGCGACATTGCTATGCCCTTTCCTATGTCTCTGTATTACTCTATAATGATTTCAGAGGTCTAACCTGAACCAAAATTTTTAAAAAGTTTTTAATTAAAATTGTTTGGGTTTCTTTGTTGTGCTTGTAATGTAAACAATGGACTTTGGGATTTCAAAATGCTTCTTCTCCTACAGTTTTTGAGCTACAGTAATGATTTTGGTATCATTGGATGCGAAAAGACAAGGGCTTTTCAAAAACTTGAAATAACTTTCAAAATTAATTTCGTTCAAAAGCTATGACGTCATACATCCTAATTTTTTCCAAAATAGAGTTTGCTCTCAATTTTTTTATTTTTTTTATTAACACTGGAAATTTGGGGGAAAGCTGTTCAAGTTTTTGAAATGTCCACGTCTTTTCGCATCCAATGATACCAAAATCTTCAATGTTGCTCAAAAACTGTAGGAAAATAAGCATTTTGAAAAAACCCCCCCCCCCCTCCCCCCCAAAATATCATTTTCTATGATTTCCCATTTTCTTTTCAAGAAAATTGAAATTTTTCATAGAAGACAAACGATTCTCAATTGCATTTACTATCCGAATACAAAATTTCATTGCTCTAGGTCCAATAACAAACAAAAAGATCTGGATGCGGGACGCTGTCCTTAACATAGAAGATATAATTGTATCATCAAATTTGGATTAATATTTTTAATTTGTTTGCTGATTGTGGTTCATTGCTCATTGTTTTTTAGTTGTTGATATACTTTTCACTTCATGTTTTCAGATTGAAATGTGCCATATTAGTTCACTACAACTGCCATAATAGGTCAAAATTGTTAATTATCTTAGTGTTTTAATGTACAAAGAAGATGGGTTCTAGAATGCAAGTGTTGGTGGCATCACTGCTTGCTTCATTGCTTGTGTGTTGCAGTGGCTTCACGTACAGGCAGCCCAGCATCATGGTGGTGCTTCTGGCACGCAACAAAGAACATGCACTGCCGTATTTTCTTACTCTCTTTGAGCAGCTTGACTACCCCAAAGACCGCATGGCTCTCCATGTTCGGGCTGATCACTGCGAAGACAACACCATTCCTATTCTGGAGACATGGCTTGCAGCTAAAGGCCATTTATATCACTCGCTTGATGTCAAGCTTGATAGAAACAGTTCCTTGTATCCTGGTGAGGGTAGTCGCACTGACAGAGGAGATGCGTCTTATGAAAACATCATTGAACTGAAGGAAAGGGCTCTGGCAAAAGCCCATTCTATGTGGGCAGACTATGTACTTTTCTTAGACATGGATATTTTCATCACAGAAACTGATCTGTTGAACATTCTTCTGGAAGAAAATCAACCAATTATTGCTCCTATGATCAATTCCCTTGGAAAGTATAGTAATTTTTGGGGAGGGATGTCAGAAGAATATTGGTATGTGAGGACTGACCAATATCTCAATATCTTAGAGGGAAAAGAGAAGGGCTGTTTTTCAGTACCAATGGTCCACTCAATAGTTCTTGTGAATCTCAAAGTTGTAGAAACTGATCAGTTGACTTTTAATCCTGATAATATTCCTGGTCATTCATTGCCTCTTGATGACATCATAGCTTTTGCTGTATCAGCCAAAGAAGCAGGTTTGGACATGACCGTGTGCAATGAAGCCACTTACGGTTTCATGACCCCTCCTGTTGTTGAAAAAGAAAGAGTGGATTTGGACTTTCTGCGTCTCACCAGCCTAAAGTTAGAGGTCCTTGTGAACCATTCTCCCCTGGTTGTCTCTCCTCTTCTGTCAGAGTTTGTACCTCTCTCAATCCCAAAAACAAAGCTTGATTTTGATGAAATCTACTTAATTAATCTTGAGCGCCGCCCAGAGAGGCGGATTCGCATGGACTTATGCTTTGATGAACTGGGCTTTGATGTCTCTCCAATCGATGCTGTAGATGGCAAGACATTAAGTGATACCAAATTAGAGGAAATGGGCATTGAAGTCATGGCTGGATACCAAGATCCCTGGAGTGGGCGTCAGATGACTTTCGGAGAAATTGGATGCTTTCTCAGCCACTACAAAGTCTGGCAAGATGTTGTCAAAAATGGCCATCGCACTGTGAGTTTAGCTGTGTTTTTTCTGCCCTATTTTTTCAGAATTTTGGTGATTGAAGGTGTGCTTGAAGCTAGATTTATTGAAGAACTAACTGTTTCACCTTTGCATAGTTCTATGCTCTAGATATTATGGGTGCTCACATTTTTAAAATTGACTGAAAGCCTTTAGTGAGAGTATTGTAGCTCTGAAAGTTTAAATTTGATAATTAGCCATAGAAAATTAGCCAGCTTTATACTAGTATTTCACAGGACATTTGTGTACATGCTCTGTCGATGATTTCCTCTGGAAAAAAACAACTTAATATTGTGTGTAAAGTTTTCTGTTTTTTTTAGTGAACTATTTTTTTGGTGAAAATAATAAAATATATCTCTTAGGGGTAAAGCTAGCATTGTATAAAAATTTATTTCCAACTGCCTTGAAGAATATTCTATGAACAATGCTAAAAGCATGAGTTCAAAATCTTTGAGAGTTGTCTTTGTTCAAAGTTTTATTCACAAGATTTTTTTCAATAAATTTCTCTTGCTGTGGGTTTTGAGTGTATTTATGTAGGAAGTCCTAGTTTCTTGTTAAAAACTGTAAATGGTAGACAATAAATTACAACAGCTGATCAAATTATTGCCGAAGACTTTAAAACATGTTTCCTCCAATGTTTTACCTTGAATAATGTACTGAATATATTCTTGATAAATATGTTCTATTTCCTAAGCCCTAGGTAGTAATGTTGAACAATATAGCAACAGATTAAAGAAATTTTCATTTAATTTTGTTTCTCAATTAAATTTTTCTTGTATCAATGATGACATGTACTGTGGATTTTAAGGCTTGACTATTTTTATGTGTTCTGGTATTTCATATTGTTATTCCACTTCTTCATTTTAGAGACAAACTTTTAGATGGCAGTAGCTCTGCACAATTCTCTTAGATTGATTTGTGCCTTAGAAATTGGCCCTTTCATTGACTTGTTTATTGTTGCAGGTGCTGCTGTTTGAAGATGACATCAGATTTGAGCCATTTTTCCGTGAGCATGTGAGCAGCCTTATGAGGCACATTGAAGACATCAACCTGGACTGGGATCTCATCTACCTGGGTCGCAAAAAGCTGAAGCACGCTGAGGAATCATGGGTGAGAAATTTTCTTCAGCATCTTTCTTGTTCATCACTTTTCAATGTACCTGTCTGTGCGCAAAACAAGAGTTATGTTTCCTTTGAGCATTGTTGCTCATTTAAAAACGAATGTCAAGTCACTTAGCATCAATGCAGAACTGTCCACTGTGTCAGTGATACTTCTACAGCCCCTTGGGCTCATGCACCCCCTACTGTGCAGCTTAGGTCTGAAGTGTGATGCAGCACGGATCCTCACACTAGCTCCTACAAAACACACATACAAACGCTCCCCATAATGAGCCAGAAAAGGAATGTCATCATGAAAACTTGTTTGAATGACTTGGTATTCAAATCCATGTTGTATCTGGTTGGATTTTTGATGTGAGATTAGATCCAGCAAGCACTAGTGCTTGCTGTGCTGACAGGGTAAAAGAGTTAATTGAGCATTAAAGTTGAGACACTGTAGGTGGTTCTTATGATTACTTCAATTCAACTGTGCTGCTGGAAGTTATGTGCATTTGATTTGCAGAAAGATTACAGAAACTATCCTATGTAATCATATCCTGCTACAAAAAAAAAGCTTTTAGTAACAGTTCTTTATCAATAATACAAAATCTATTTCTGAATTAGAAAAACTGGAGAGCTTTAATTTTCAAACCTTTTGGGCATGAATAATTTCTAATACAGACTCATAAAATATGCCATCCTAAAATTGAATGATGAAAAAAAAAATTCATACTCTTTCCAAGAAGTTATTAACTTCTAAGAAAAACAGGATACTGTAATGTGAAAATTTAAAGTCAATGCTATCTTTCTTTGAATGGCAGGTATAGTGAGAAGTATCTTAGTTTATTGCCTGTGTGCTAGATCAGGAGCAGAGACACTATTATGGGGTTCCTGTGCAAAGCTCAGGCGTGCATATTCTACCTCTCTAATTTTTCAAATGCATTTGGTTGAGGAAATATTCCAAGATTCAGTTGTAGATAAGAAGCACGCACAGAGTAAGGGAATTTCGGTCTTTATACTGTATGACTCTTTCAAATTTTTGCTTTAAGAAAATCTCTGGTTTATTCCCTGTTAATATGGTGGAAGCACCAATGTAAAGGGGAACATTCTTTCAATTGCAAATGTTTCAGAATCTCCGATTCCATCCTCAGTGCCGTAAAATAATAAACAAAAATAATAAACAAAAATGATAATCAACAGGTTAAAAACTATGACCAATTAATGACAATATACATACATCGAAAAACTGAATTTTTGATGTTTTGTAAAAGTTAGAGTCTAACTTTTATAAAACATCAGAAATTCAGTTCAGACTCTGCTTAACTTTTAAAAATTAAATTTTTTAACATTCAAAGCTGTACGTTTACATGCACCTGAATTCTAGCAATCAAACAAACACACGATAACATCTACACAAAGAAACAGAACTATACACATTTGAACACTCTTCAATTTACACACTTGAAGGTAATATTTAATTTCATTACACTTTGATCATGATTTAACTGAGGCCTATGGGTAAAAGTAAACAAGGATTCCAAAATTTTGAAGTCAAAATCATCTGTAGCTTTGCAAAGCATGGAGAAATTAAAACTTTTAAGAAGGTGGTTTGAACTATGACAATGAAAATGATCTCTGATAGCTGACTGGAGGGAGATGAGCATGGGCGGCCAGTTCTAGAGAGATACCAGAGTGTTGGCTGTGACGAACAAATTGCTGGAGTGCTGTACTTCTAACATTGGACTGCAGGCAGCAATCACATTTATGCAAGTAGACAGCCATTTCTCAGGCACTCTTCCAAACGCTCTTTCCTATTAAAAAAGGAACCTATTTTAAAACTATTTCTATAAAACGGTAGCATGTCAAAGAAAGTAAAATGAGTGTGTAGCAGGGATAAAAGCTCCTTTCGTATCTCCTTGTTCAGATAGCCCAAGAAAGGGAGCTCAACGAACACTTTCTGCTTTGGGCGGTCAGAATTGTAGAAGGAGGTGAAAGTTTTTTGTCTAAAAATTTTTAAACCAGATTGTTGAAAAAAGATACTGGGTATTTGCTTTGGACTCACCAAACTCCTGGGCCTGTGGTTTGTTCGAACCCAGCTTAAGAACAACTGGACTATAATACATTTTGAACAAAGAAAAAAATTAATTTTATTTGCTGTGCTTCATTTTCTGAATCATCTAGGATTATTTGCCTGAAATGGACCTTATAGTTCTGTATTTTATTACTGAATGTTAATTACATTTTTTTGGGCATTAAAATTACTTTCAAATTAAATTTTGTGAACAATCAAAATTGAGCACTACAAACGAGATGACCATATTTATGGAAAAAAAGGGTTATTAATTTATCAGTTTCTACAGTATGGACCTTCTATATGCTTCAAGTTACCCAGGCAGTTTAATTGAAGACTTTTAAGGATTCCAATATGTTGTTTCTATTAATATACCCATTCCGAGATTCTTTTTTGTCAATTTACCTATCACATGAGAAAAATACATAATTTACCTAGTGGAAGCTTCTCATATGCCAATTTTCCTAAGATGAATTAATTTATGCCAATTCTCAAACTTGAACTCAATGGTGTAATCGACAGCAATATCATATATTAATTTGGATACTTGTTTAACACCAAAACCATTGAAATGCAGCAGCTTTTACGTGTATTGAAATGTTTCTGTTTTTTGTGCTCGTCTGTTTGTACGAGTACCTAGTACGTGTGGCAGATTTCATGTTCAATTGGCTTTTCCTGTCCCTGTATGCTTTCTATTCTTTTTCATTCAATCATGCTCACTTGCCTTATAAAGGTCTTGCTGCCAGAAAATAGTAATTTAAAAAAAAATGACAATATACATGGGTATTTTGTTTCTACTTTAGAGTAGTCGTTTCAATGGATAATTACGTTGCGAAGAGATAAAGAACTGATTTGCTTCGTTGACCATGAGACCTCGTCATTACTTGGAATATGTGACTTTTTTCTTGATCTAATAAATGCACGACTCATTCAACTAGAATTGAAGCTTGCTAAGATGAAGTGTTAATGTCAAATCGGTATGCTGTGTCTTCACTCACCATGTTCATTAAGGAAGCAGGGGGGGGCCACTGTTGTGTACACTTCACAAGTCTTCATGTAGTTTAGTATAGTCGGCTAAAAAATTCTTAGGGAACCCTGTTTCTCAAAGCAATCCTGTTTCTCAAGGCAATCCTGTTTCTCAAGGCAATCCTGTTCCTCAAGGCAATCCTGTTCCTCAAGGCAATCCTGTTCCTCAAGGCAATCCTCTTCCTCACGGCAATCCTGTTCCTCAAGGCAATCCTGTTCCTCAAGGCAATCCTGTTCCTCAAGGCAATCCTGTTCCTCAAGGCAATCCTGTTTCTTAAGGCAATCCTGTTTCTCAAGGCAATCCTGTTTCTCAAGGCAATCCTGTTTCTCAAGGCAATCCTGTTTCTCAAGGCAATCCTGTTTCTCAAGGCAATCCTGTTTCTCAAGGCAATCCTGTTTCTCAAGGCAATCCTGTTTCTAAAGGCAATCCTGTTTCTAAAGGCAATCCTGTTTCTAAAGGCAATCCTGTTTCTAAAGGCAACACTGTTTCTAAAACTAACCGTTTTTCAATACAACCCCGTTGTTGGCAGGTGGATGACTCGAGCCGGCTGGTGCACGTGCAGTATTCGTACTGGACGCTGTGCTACATCCTCAGTGGCCGCGGCGCCGCCAAGCTGCTCGCTGCCCAGCCTCTGGAGCGCCTCCTGCCTGTGGACGAGTTCCTCCCCATCATGTTCGACAGACATCCCGAGGTGAGACGGACTTATCGCATGTTTTTTTTTGAGCAATGCAAATTTTTTTGAGTTTTCATGTAGTCATCATGGTTAACGTACATTCTTTGAACGAGGGCTATTGTTTCAGGTGTGGAAGACATACTTAAAATAGATTTTCCTTTAGTTTCATGCATTTTAGTTTTTGAAAGAATTTTTGATGACATTTAGAAAACGGGTAGAATGAAAAATTTTAGGGTAGAATGAGAAATGTCAACAGGACCAGACGAAGTAATACTATTTTCGGTCTAAACTCAAGTCTCATGCCGTTCAATATTATGGAGTTGTGTACCTTATGTCGTTAACTTAAACTGCCTGGAAATTGCTACAGCGGCGATTTGGTGATATGGATTAATTTGCCTTGCCTCTTACTGACTTAATTTTATTTGATTGTCCTGAGGAGGATACAACTATTGTATCTATAAGAATTAGCACTCCGAGGGGGAAATTGTGAGGTCTTGAGCTGAGAGTTAGGTAAGCCTTCTTTTTTGTTGACAGGAAAATTTTTGTTTCGTTAAGGACCATGTTTTTTAGGTTCACTGCTGTCCTGTTTTTCAGCACTTGTCACTTTCTTCTTCGACTTTTATCTTGTGTCTTGAACTTCTTTCTTAACTTAATGTTTCTATGCGCACGGGATACTGTACGGAAACACACTTTGTGTGTTTCCGCAGATTCAGATTCAGATTCTGTGTTATCTTCAACTCCATACCAAATAGTGCCTTCATCCTTCCTTTCTTTGAACATCCTGGTTTTGGTAAGAGAGGCTGAAACTAACCTATAAATCAATTTTATTTGGTATCACTTCTAATTACACTACTGCAGACATGCAGGTAGTATTGAACTACAGAACACATGTTTGTTATTCGCGTAGTTAATTGCAATGAAGAGATAAGGTGTAAATTGATGGGAAAAATTTATTTTCACACGTGTTGCTTATTCATATTCATGTATTCATGGTTAGACAAATATGTAACTGTGTTATAAAAATTGTTGCTTATCGGTAGTACCAGAAATAGGTGCTTGGGAGTTGAGATTAATGGAAGGCACATTTGCAGAAAGAGTGGGCTGCCGAGTACTCGGTTCGTGATCTGAAGGCCTACTCGGTTGACCCGCTGCTGGTGTACCCGACGCACTACACGGGAGAAGCTGGCTACATCAGTGACACGGAAGAATCTTCGCTGCTCTCTGATACTTGGGACCGGCCCTCGAACGCCTCGGCGATGTCTGATCCTGTCACCAGGAAAGGTGACGCCGACCTGAGAAAAACTGCTGAAAGTGTGGAACCTGAGGACTTCCTGCCAGCCAAGTCGCCTTCTCCTGGTCATGGTTTGGATAAACTCAATGTCGGTGCTTTAGGCAAGGATGAATTGTAGAGAATTTTGTGAGCTATGAACGGCAGGACGAATATCTTGAAAAAATGAAGTCTACACCGAGAGAAGACGGTACTTAATTATGCACGAAAATATATGCTCAACGTTAGTATTCGAAATAAATATTTAAAACTCGTAGTTGAATAGCTAAAAGGTCAATTAATGAGTTATCTACTTGGCTCCCTTTTCGGGTTATTTAGTCTGGAATAGCACCTAGTCTCAGATCAAAATATCGTAAGAACAATTTGTTGGATAAACACACATTCAACGTCAACTATTTCGTTATTGACGTTGTGCAGCTTGTGCAATATATTTGATACAGCTAACGAAAAGTTGTACGGCTATAAATGGCTGGGTAACTTTGGAAGCTTGTGAGATTTTTGTTGCTTGAAATAAATTTTCTTCTCGTGTTCAGTAAAATATGATGAATATCGAACGATGTACTCATAATTTATCTCAAAAAATTTGTGTGAGTGACGGTTACTGTTGGTAAATCGTGATACTTTGATTTTGCTAAGCATAAGTCATGAATTGTTTTTTAAGTATCAAAAATTGCGCCTATGATTCATTTTCGGAGTAAAAAAAACTCACTGTTGAATGAATATTTACTGAAATTGATTTTTGTTTAGTATAACAATTTTTGTTTTTTACCTTTTCCAAAGAAAATACTTGAGGGTCAACCATCAATAACGATGAGTATCACTCAGGCAACCAAAGATTCCCTCTGAATATTGATATTTTTTTACCCTACAAAAATGGCCTTGTATATTCAGAAGTGTCATTTAAATAATGTAGGTAGTCTTCTAATGCTATTGCTGTGCCTTTTATTCTAGGGTAGCAACAGTTTTCCTTGAAGCTCTCAAGTTAGTAACGTGATTTAGAATTTTTTGTGTGGTTATTTTCTAATTATAATTTTTCCTGTAAAAGTAGATGCGTAGGTACTGAGCAAGAGCTTTCAGAGTGAAGCGGTGTAACTCTGTTAGACCTACCATGATAACTAAACTTTTTCTTTTCTAGGTTGCTCGTTGATGCCATTTTCTAGTTATATCATGTATCGATTGTACTCAAGTCATGATACTCTTACTCATAGTGATTTTACCCTCCAAGCTAAATATTGATTGAATCACTAGAGAAGATAATCAGCCTTTCACCATGAGGCCAAGAGTTTAAAATTACTTGGGAGGTGCCTCAGTTGCCGAGCATTAGGGCAGGACAACGCACCCTCGGCGTCAACAGTGCCAAAAATACTGATAGAAAATAAAATGATTCTTCAAAGTGCTTGTCACACAGCTGCTGAATTGGTGGAAGATCTGAGAAGTTTATTGCGTCCTAGTTTTATTTGTACCGTTAATTTTTTTACGTACTTTATAGAAACTTTCGGATCTTTTACATTTAAGTTATTGAGCTATCTCTGACAGTGTTGAAATCAATGAAAAGTTTTTGTTTTAGCTACTATTGTATTGCAAAGTTTTTTGTGAATAAATTTTTTATCTACTAGTTTATTTCATAAGTTGTCGCCAAACATTTACACTGCCTTCTTCACTTTCTCGTAATATGTTCAAAAAAATGTTTCGTTCCTTATATGTAGTGTTCATTAATTTGTTCAGTTATCCTAAGGATTATCTTAAGGCTTCAGTTTCTTCTCATGGATCACACCGCGCATAATCATCGGAAGCTGCTGTCCTGACCGACCCTGGCGTTGAGTGCAGCTGGAGCATCACGCGCGAGGCGGTCAGTTGTTCTGGAGATACTCCAAAATCGGCCTGCTCTTGCACGAGAATGATCATATGCGCTCTCCTGCGTGTGATAAGGTAAATTTTACTTCTGTGTTATTTTTTTTGTGTTTGTTCCTAGTCCTTAGTACTATAATTTTTGCCGTTCTTTTTTAACGTGTTTTACGAGTGCCAAATTATGTGATTATGAATATAAAAAGAGGAAAAGGAACACTAGTATTTGATAAATGGTAACATGCATTTCAGCCTCCCTTCAACCATCATCTGCTTTAAGTACTAAAGGTTTTTGTGGAAGAGGAAAATTTGCTTAGCAGAAACTACTTGACTCACTGATAGCTTCATTTACGTTCGCTTTGCATTGGCTTCTCCACCTTCAAGTGTGGACTTATACTATATCCACTGCGTATTTAGTTTATTTTTTTAGGCATGAAAGCTTCAATTATCATAAAATAGCTTATGTATTCAATATATCTGGAAGCTGAAAAACGTAATGTACCAAATTTCCATAAAAAAATTAACACATAAAGCGAAATAAGCACTACAACGTTATGACAGAGCAACATCGTCTGCAGCCTGGAGAGGGATTTCTGAACTTGCTTGTGTCTAACTCAACAGCGCTCTGGTTCGCCGAACTTGCTCGTTTTACTCGTCATTTGTCATCTACAATTAAGTATCTACATTTTTGTTGCATCCCGTCACCGTAGTTTTCGGTAAAACTAGTATTAGAGTAGAGGTGCTCTTCCACATCAGGGTTATTTTATCTTTTCAATTCTATTGCAAGATCTGCAACAGATATTCAGGAAGGTCCGCTCTGATTAACCTGCGAAGGCTTCTATCATTTCAGTATCTTCCCTGTGCCTCTCGTAGGTACACTCAGCGAACATTAACCAGTTATCGCCTCAGACCTTAGAAAGGATATCTTTTCATCGAGCGCTAATGAACGTGTTTAGTTCTTGCTCAGCGCAAAACTCCCGAGTCGATAACATGGTTTTTTGTCGTGCCTTGTATATTCATCCAGGGGATGTATTTCACTGAAACATTGTTTTATACATTACTCGAATCCTGTTACTACGGCCTGGAAATAATTTTCATTCAGTATTCAAATTAGGGACAGCGAAAGTTTCGTTAAACTCATTTAGACCTTTTTTGTGTGACAATTATTTTAAATAACGTTTTTTCATGATATATTACGTAATTTTCAGGGCCTATGCAAATTATATACCTTGAATGACCGACCATACATAATGTACGTGCAATGAGTGGTGCAAATAAAGAACAATTTCCGAGTTCTTGTTGCAAGTGGACTATTGCTTGAAAACTCCTGAATGCGTTTTTTTTTGTTGCTTTGAATTTTATATCCTATTCTGATGCATAAAAATTGAGGTTTATACTCACCCTGCTAGCCTAGTATCAGATGGTGCTGACATTTTTACTTGATGTTAAACATAGTCGAACTGTGTAAAAAACAATTTTCTGGGCATTTCTTAAATAAGTTTTATTTCAATGAAATGATCTTTAGTTTAATTGATGCCATTTTCTAGTTATATCATGGATCGATTGGACCCAAAATATACGTTAGAGTGTATAATTAAGGTAAAATTTACATCACCTTTTTATCCTTACTATACGACTTTTCTTTTCTAATGAGATTATTGTAAGTTATTTTACAGGTTTTATCAAACTGATAGTCTCGTAACCCGAGAATCTTAGACGAGTAGAGTCGTTCACCATCGACACATGTTTCCAACCGTCACCAGTTAAGAATATGGGGCATTTGTTCCCCAATTTACAGCCTTGACGCATTACAAGTTTCACTCCCAATGCAGTTACCACTTGAACTTATGTTGATTTCTTCTGTGTTTCTAATTAGATTTAATTTTGATCATCAAACTGTACTGGTTCTAACCAGAGATGTTCTGTTTAATTACGTTTTGTGTACCATTATACATGTTTTTCAGTAAATAATCAATTCCTTGCTAAATTATGTTCTCTCATTGTTCTATGGAAAAATGTTCCTCGCCTGAGGCACATTCAACTGCGCTTCGTACATCAATTGTTAATATTCGATGTTTTGATCGCAGTGTTGCAATATTAGTGGAGGATATTTACCGCTGCCATAGTGTATTCTCATGTGGCCTCAATTGTCAATCTCTGTTGTATACCGCATTATTGATGGAAATAATTACATCGGATGGTGTTACAAGTCAACATCAATAGTAGGAAAAATGAATTTCATGTCAATGATTCATTTGGCACATTTCTCTTTTACTGGAAATGATGTCACCAAATTTGACTTCTACTAAATGTAATTGCATTGTCTTTAGGCACTTGCGTTGCGATTCCCTTATGATTCACCAGACAGTAGCACCGTTCACTGCTATAGATTCATCTAAATAAAATAAATGCTGTATTCAATTTGAGCGGCTGAAAGCCGGCATCAAATGGCTAAAATAAGTTTTAATTTAGATTTATACGTAAATTATGTTGGCCCTACACACAAAACGTAATTAATCATAAAATATTGCATTGAATAGCTAATTAGAGTTAACAGACAGGAAGAACACTGAAATAAATGATACAACTTATCACTATATTAGTTGCAACTGGAATTCTAAACAACGTCACACGATGCCCTCCACAACCATAATAAAAAGAAACCCATAACACCGCAAAAATTGATCCCAATTTCGTTTCTCGTGGATTAGGCGTAGTCGAAGACGAGCTACGAAACCTATACGAGTTCAGGAATCGTTTTTAAATCGACTCCAAGAGCAAAGCGATGCCTTGACCACCTCCGATGCATGCCGAGCCGATGCTGTACTTCACTTTACGCCTCCTGTTTTGAGAGAGTAGATTAGCACAGTATAGAGGGAGCGAGGGGTGCCACCTGGAATACAGACGCCAGTGCCATCTTTGAAATCTGTGACATCACATAATAAACATATAAAACGTTGTGAGGCTATGTCACTTGTTGATCCTCGTTTAAGAGCAGAGCTTTTACATATAACGATCGATGAAACTATTGCAGATGAAACACAGTATTCTGTTGAAGAGAAAATTATTATTTACACGTGTCAAAGATTTCTATGACTAGATGAGGGTGACTTGGAAAGAACTACGTGCACTATATTTCATAGTTATATTTTGCGGTGGAGCTTGCTTCAAAGATTCCGTTATTGTCTCTTCACATGTAACTGAAATTTTCTTGAATAAAATCATCTCATGAGCAAGCACTTTTCGATTACAGATTAGGTTCCAAGTAAGTTCAAACCTCCCTCACCACAACTAAGGTGATCTTAACACAGGAAGAAAGCAATATCAAATATGGAATCAGGAACCCTTGCATAGGGGGTCTCCTCACCCTTCGCATAAAAACAGCAGGATTGAAAAAAGTTCACGAACAAAACAAAAAAAAACCTGTTCTATCTCAACAAAAGGAAGGTTGACCTAACCTCCGGCCCGAAACTTCCCCTCTTTTTTCGATAGGATTAAATTCCCATAGATCTAATAGTTGTAACCCTCCTCAGGGAATCTAATGTTACAACCTACACATTCCGACTGTACAGACGCTTTAATTTCATGGGGATCTGCACCAATCAAAGCTATTGAGCAAAGAAATACGCTGGAGGACGTTGGTACACGTTTAGCCGCAAAAACAATGACATTGTCTGCAACTTGAGGGTGCCAATGATGTGCGAATTGCTGAAAAATGGATCACCGCATGCAAGGATAAATTATCCTCAAGATCATAAAGTAGGAATATTAAAGGAATACTATGTCGGAAATGAGTAATCGCATAATATGCCTTAGATCACAGGATGAGACAGATCCGTGGTGAAAAGAAAACCTAGTCATCTGATGCATCATGAACTCCCCGCATCCTAATTCTTCACACCATTTGAGTGGATACGGCTTTTTTGGTTGTGCGTAGGAAACTCACCTCATCTCATGCACCAGATGTGCAGTGATGCGAGAGCCCGATGCAGCAAGCGGATGGCCCAGAGCAATCGCGCCCCCGTTCACGTTCAGAATTTCAGGGTTGAGGTCCAGTTCGCGAACGCAGGCCAGTGTTTGAGGAGCAAACGCTTCGTTGATCTTACCAAGTAAAGAGCATATAATATAGTCACGTACACATTCAAAATCGGGCTCCGATTCAATTCTAGAAGAGAACGATGGATGTTGAAGCGGATATAAAAAATAATAAAATAGGATACTAAATAACTATTGTGGGATTGGTTGCTTCTCCGTCACTGTTCAGCACTGTAAACATACGTACTTCTGCAAACCCATACTGCCATTTTCAGAGGAGCAGCGAAATATTGCCTATGGATAAAAAATTTTCATAAGAAACAGTGAAATGCAATTCCCTACGAATATACCCATGGAATTTAAAATGCAACGAAAAACTGCAATAAAACTGAATCGAGCATGACAACATGCAGTGTTAAGTTCGGCGCAAAGAATAAAATTAAATTACTGGCGTATATAGGACTGATCAATCAAGTCAAGTGGTTGAGTTCTCTCTGAAAAATCTAAGCTTCACTGCTATGACTGAAATGGTTTTCTATGGAAAATTATTATAGTTGACTCATTTAAAATAACACTTGAAAGCATCGCTCAACCCAAAACTCAAAGCGAGCTCTATTTGCAAAATTTGTTATTTAACTGAAATAAAAACTTGTCAACTTGATGAACATTCATAACTTTAACTCAGTGAATAACATCTCAGCAGAAGCTCTTTAAAAAGAATCGAATAAGAAAACAAGAACGAGTCCAGTGGCCCATTCTTGAGTGGCGGCCCTAATGTCTTGTCGTCTGACACCCATCACTCACTCGCATGCACCAAAGTAGAAGTCTAGAATGAATTCGCAACATTCACAGTCGTGAATATTCAGGCACCTGCACCAACATATTCGTTTTAACACAGAAGAGCGGCCGTTCCACGGATGTTGATACTGATACACCTTCTCACACAAAGCACGTTTCACTCAATGCATCCAACTCATCCGTGGCCTACCTCGCACTCACTCACTTTCGACATTTAAATTTTTTTACCAGCTGCTCAACATTCATTCTTTCAACATGCCCAAACCATCCAAGCACTCTTTCATTCACCCGCCTGCTCATCTTTTTGACAACACCCGTCTGCCCCCTAACCAACTCATTCCTGATCCTATCTCTTCTTGTTACTCCATACATGCTCCTCAAACACTTCATCTCAAACACATCCAGCTTCCGCCTCTCAGCTGCTCTCAAACCCCAAGACTCTGCTACACACAGCAAGACTGGCACGATTAAGATTTCAAACAGTCCCCTCTTAGCACACACTCGAACTCCTGCACTCAAAAACTTTCCTCATTGCACCCAATGTCTTGCAGCCTTCACTCACTCGATGCCTCACTTCTACTTCCATACTATCCTTCACAGCCACGTCCGACCCGAGGTACCTAAAATGCTCTATAATAAAATTATACTAACTCTAAATTAAATTTTGAAATTGAAAACATATTAGTTCAAGACCATTAAGGCCCTGAAAATTTTCCAGAGTCCAAATTTGGCTGAAATTCCGAGGAGGTAAAAAAACACATTCTTTGCCAATTTACAAGACAATATCTAAATCCATATATTAACGATACACTTGGAAGCGCTTAGTCCCCCGAAAATGGACAACGCTCTACGAAAGGAAAGAACATTTTAGTCTCAAGCATTACTCGCATCAAACACAGGCGTAGGGAGAAGCCTTGTGTATATACGAGGCATCTCGTTTGCATAATTTTATTCAGATCCCAGAGAAATCACAATTTTTACACCATTGAACCAGGTCCTCGTTATGAGGCGGAATTTTTGACAACGATTGACACGACAGAAATACCACCAGGAGCGCCAGAACTTCACCTGAGAACAGTTATTTTAATTAAAATTTACCTCAATCAAGTTGATATCGTTCAACTGGAGGCCAGACACCTTGAGCAGCTTGCGTATGGCAGGAGCGGGGCCGATACCCATGATGGTGGGCTCGACTCCGGCGATGGCATAGCCCACGAGGCGAGCGAGCGGCTGCAGGTTGTTGTTCTTGCACGCCTCCTCTGACGCTATCACCACTGCTCCTGCACCGTCGCAGATACCCTGCCACACATTCCATACTTAATGACATTTAATGGATTTTATTATTTGGGATTTATACAAGTGTTTTCTTCTACAGCCTAAAAATTCTCAGATTCTGCACCAAATAACAATCTAGTTCTTTACTGTTATGCTCTGAACATTTTAAAACAGCATTCAAAGGAGATGATGAAGTTGACTCACGATGCATATGGTTAAACACGCGAAAGCCTTACTTTTATGCTACGAGTATAATGAAAAACGAGATTCAACCCACACACAAAAAATGAACCAACAACCTTTTACAGCCCGTTACTTGTGCGCCGAGTTGCTAGGAACACATGTGAGAAACAGCAATGTTCAAAATTATTTATACGCAACATTGTTATAATCGATTGCAGTGGTAGCTAAAAGTTAATCAAAAGCTCACAATCGACCAGATGTTACTAGCGATTTCATACTATGATCATGATCAAATAAGTTAGTTTAACACGTTGACTACGAGGGGTTAAACTGAAGTTCAATATTTAATTCAAATTTAAAGTCAATTGTGATAATCAACTTTGAAAATAGCAAACAATAACCGGATCCGG
Organism: Platorchestia sp. MABIK; assembly: GCA_014220935.1. Taxonomy (NCBI): domain Eukaryota; kingdom Metazoa; phylum Arthropoda; class Malacostraca; order Amphipoda; family Talitridae; genus Platorchestia; species Platorchestia sp. MABIK. The sequence goes on from JACJUY010006873.1 coordinate 38,282, forward strand.
CTTTTATTTAGCTTTCATTAAGTATTAATAAAAAATAAGTTAGTGACTGCAGGTGAGTCAGCAGCACTATGAGAATCACCTAAGTGACCACCAGTTAGATTAGATTATAATTTAGTTTAAGCCTCCCTAACCCCTACAAAAAAGAGCGTATCTTCGAGAGGAAGGAGGAACGCACCAATTAGTATGGAGATAAGAGAATGAGGAATCTATGCAGAAGGAGCGTCGAAACAGTAAGTTGAGAAAGAAGTTCATGAAACAAGATAAAATTTGAAGAAAGTCAGAGGTGCTGAAAAACGGGACAGCAGTGAACCGAAAAAAGGTGGTCCTTAACATACCAAAAAAAAATATGTTATTTCAACAAAAAGAAGGCCTACCTAACTCTCAGCTCGGGCCCTTACATTTCCCCCCTGGGAGCGCTAATTCCTATAAATACAATAGTTGTATCCCCCTGAGGGGAAGTGACCACAGGTGTGTCACTTCGCAGGAAATGTGTTAAACCTCCCTAGCCACGAAAAATTCAATCAGATGGTGGCACTTTTTAGTAATTATTGTGAAAAATTAATCAAGCAGTTATTTTCAAGCTCCGATTCTATAGCAAAGATGGTTTCTCAGAGGAAAGAGAAAAGACTATTTAGTATAGAAAAGGAGACGTGAAACCTACACTCAGGGTATTTCCACACAAGTTACTCTGCGCAAAGAAACAGCAAGGTAAGAAAAGACAAAGAAGAAATAGTAAAGAAGGCAAGAATATTGATGGAAGGTGAGTGGGCGTGACAGATAGAAACCTCAAAGGCCTATCTATCTAAAGATCAAGTGACCAAACAGTATTCCTCGTGGAGGCGCCAGTCCCTAAAAATATCAGAGATGAGTTGTTAGCTACAGAGGAGCAAGCTCAACATCAGCACTACTAACAGAGGCACTGCCAGCAGTGACGGTGCCGTCCTTCTTGAAGACAGACGGAAGTTTAGCAAGGCCAGCGAGAGTGGAGTCAGGCTTGGGGTGTTCGTCCACAGATATCGTTTTATCTCCTTTGCGAGTCTTCACAGTCACAGGAGCAATCTCAGCATTGAAGTAGCCCGCGTCCAAGGCTGAGGAAGTAGGTATTATTCAGCTTAAAGCTTACTACACTTCATCAGATATACACAAGAGATTATTCCACTTACTGCACGTAAATCCACTCAACAAATATTTACTATAAATTTACTCGTAAAATTCACAAATTCTGTTCTCTTACCCTTTTTCCAATTAGTTTGACTTGCAAAAGCAAATTTATCAGAGTCTTCTCGCGAAATCTTATACTGTTGGGCAAGATTTTCAGCAGTGACACCCATGGGCGTCTTGCAGTGGTTGTCCGTGAGAGATGCCCACAGCGGATCCTGAGATAAAAAATGAGCGCAACTAGTCAACCACCTGAGATAGCACATTGAAAGCATGAATTCTTGAAGAAAATAACCTGATGCACACTTCATCAATTTCTACTATTCATTCGCCTAAAGTGAATTTTATTTTATAAACACAACAGAACAGTAGGTCCTAAAAGCACATTAAAACCTGAGCTAAATATAAATAAAAATTTACAAGTTCAATTCATAGCTAAGTTATGACGTAAAAAAAGTAGCAAAAACATGATTATGTCATTCAAAAATATTTCAGATAACAATTAGTGGTACCTATGACTTCAGTTTCTAAAATAAATTATTCTATTCTCTAAAAGTGATTTTTTAACATAACTATGCGAAATACGGTAGCAAAGTAGTAAAAGGTAATAAAATTTTGTAAGTAGTAAAATTTGCCTCAGGGTAGTAAAAAAATTGTGAAATGGAATAATTCTCTTAAAATTTAAAGTAATTTTACATATGTATATAGAGTATAAAGATTTTTTTTAAATTTATTTCTCCCAAAATCAGAAATTTGCCTTGGTTTATGAGAAATATTTCTGTAAAGCAGGGTGTAATTTAAAGATTGGAGGACAAAAATAGGAAAAAGTTCCGAACATTTTGTGAATGACAGTAAAAATAGTTCACTTTTTCTTCTCATTCAGTTTGATCTGAAAGTTATCAAGTTGTTTTATGATGGAAAGTTCATTTGAGCCATTTTATTATTAACAAATTATTGAGAGAAAACAGTAAAAAACTGCTTTCGCTTTGATGCGGTATTAGAGGTTCATAAATCGTATAAATATATATTTTTAAAAAATATAAAACCAGTGACGATGCATTGTTGAAAATACTTCTATTAGTACGCACTTACATTGAAATACAAGCTTTGAAACTTGCGATATCAGAGATTAATATTGGCAATAAAATAAGGATTTAAAAATTGTGCATGTATGACTATGAGGTCGACATTTAACATCTTTTATTCTCACGTATCAAATATGCACCAAACGATCTCGGGGAAAAATGAAATAGCCCAGCTACATATTTTCTCGTGGAAGTGTATCAAGTGGCTTTGATTGAAATGTTTGTCAAGTAAAATAATTTACCTCTTATTGCGAATTACGATTCTTTTAATATCAAACATATTGTGAACTTTTTCTTTCAAATTTTATGAACAAACAATAAACAACTAGCCAAAATTTTCGAATAGGTAGTTGTACTTATCACTAAATAACTATTACATTTTGTTGGATTTCATCTTTAGTGGATGCAGTTGCCCCTGGGATATATAGCATAGCTGGCAGATTGTTAGATTATTAGTTAGTTTAAGCCTTTCTATCCGCTACAAAGGCGATCCAAAGAGAGGAAGGAGGAAGGCACCATTTAGTATGGAGTTAAGGGAACGTGGAATCTATGCAGAAAGGGCATAGAAACAGTAAGATGAGAAAGAAGTTTATGAAACAAGATCAAAGTTGAAGAAAGTAGTAGGTGTTGAAAAAACAGGGCAGCAGTGAACCGAAAAAGATGGTCCGTAACAGAACAAAAACCTATTTTATTTCAACAAAAAGGAAGCCTACCTAACCCATAGCTCGGGCCCTCACATAGTCCCCCTGGGAGCGCTAATTCCCATAGATACAACAGTTGTATCCCCCTGAGGGGAGCATAGCTGGCATAGTTGTTCTTTTTGTGCACTTGATACTCAAAAATTAGAGTATTTCATTCACAAACGTAAGCACAGAAATTTAATTATTCTCAATTAGGTTTTAGAGACTCCTGCTGGAATTTCAGATGAGGAAGTCCTGAATTCAACTTATTAAATTTCAATTTCTCCTAATGAATAATGTTTAATTCCAAGTCATATATTTAATTGGTAAAATCTTGATTATCATAAACTTCATGTAAACTTCCAGTTCTTATTCAAAGGCAAATATTCTCACACTCTAAGTTGTTGCGGCAGTATAGAAATAATGCAATGATTTCAAAGGAACTTCTCCGCAGTTCATTTATATCCAGAAAGGTTTTTTTTTTACCTGAGCTTGATTGTGGGCACTACTCGTATTATCTTCCTTTGAAAAGACTGGAGTTTATTCTGTCCACTTTGATGTGGGGAAACAACGATTTACTGTAACCTCTTCGTGAAGCTGAAAGTTTTCTCTTTCCAATGACATTAATTAATGTCCAAGTACTGAAAGAATTATGCTATCAAATTATTTTTCAATACAATGTGTAATCATTTGAACGAGAGTTAAGTTCCTTTTGGCAGTCATGGCGATTCAGTTACCTCCAGGATGTCGTCATATGAGCATGGTGATGCTCCATCTAATCAAAGTTCATTCTTCTACTATACGTAGCTAAGTTCCATAAACTTTCGTGATTTGTTCCGTAATATATAATGTTAATAACGTATTTGTAATCATTATTAATTGAAATCAGGGTGCCGATTTTTAGGTTTTGGGGTATGATAGAAATAGTTCACAAACTCATATTTCCGAAGTGCCATAGTGTTTAGTCATAATAAACTTCCCTGATATTCTACCCTGCTGTAAAGGGATCTGACAATCCCCTGGTGCATACTAGTTGCCAGTCAGTTTATTCTTTCCATATGATGAACTGTTGTCGTCATAGTTGAAAGATGTTAAGACAAGGTCTTTGCCAAAGATTTTTGGAGTCCATTAGGGACGGGGTACTTTAGGAATTGAGGTAACTTTTTTTTTGCAGTAATGCTTTGGTTGCTCCATTTAGTATTAAGTATTTTAAGCATTAAGAAACTTGGAGCTTTTTTGAACCTTTGGTATTGCGGATTTTATTGACTCAAATTACTCATTATGGGCCGATTACTTACATCTGGGCTTTTAGACAACATTCATTGTGTAAAAAATAGGGAGTAATTTTTTGCTGTTGAAGGTAGTAAAAAGTAGCAAATTTTGACGATGAAATACTCGTATCAGTAGACACCTTGAATAAAGAATCTTGACTTAATCAAATCCACCGAGAAAATAATGGTTATGGTATACTAGTTTGCTGTTAGCACTCTATAATGCAATTTTTCAAGCTTTTGCACTTGGTTGAATGCTTTCACACAGTAGTTCGGTCGGCTAGTTTAAATAAATCGTATATTGAAGTTAATTTGGACAATCAACTGTCTAAGTTGTTATCTGACAGTAATTTATAATTTAATTCACTGCGGTTTTATTGCATTTGATTACCGAAATACACATTAAAGTAACCATTTATCTCATCTAACCCAACAAACTGAACAGACGATCAACTATGCCTAGAAACGGAGGCTACTGAAGAAGAAGAATTTTATGGAAGATTTTCCACCAGGGGGGCTATTGAATTTCAAAGTGATGACAGATAAACAAATACTCGTGCCTTCCCTGTGGTGTAACCACGAACTACTTACTGTGTTCACTACCGAGGACAAATAAGATCAAAAGGTGATAACAATTCAGACCAGCAGGACCTGATAATTATTTCAGTAAGAGACAGAAACGAGAACACTCACGCGATTCATTATATACATGAGTCACTGTTATGCGTCATCTCAAATCGCTCTCCGTATACGACTAAAAAGAAAACTCAAATTCAAAAGAGGCAGTAAAGAACTCTGACTAACCGATTGACGACATTCCGCAATGCTACAGGGTCTACACCAGCATCAAATCCTAAGCCCGGGCACTCAGGATAAGGCCGCGATTGGCGACAGTGTTGCAACTGCTGCGCCTACGCCACGGTAGAAGAAATAAGGTAGTGCCAAACCCGTATTTTTGGTCGACTGTGTGGCAATGCTGACGTCATGGCAACAGACCAATAGTAGCGCTCATATTGCATCTGACAAAATTGCTAGCCCCAAATCTGGCACCGCTATTGGTCTAACCGCATGTCGCAATGGTGACGTCATCTTATGGGTCTAAAATGTCTAAAATCGCTATGGGTCTAACCGCATGTCGCAATGGTGACGTCATCTTATGGGTCTAAAATGTCTAAAATCGCTATGGGTCTAACCGCATCTACAAAAAAAAAAACATTTCATGACTAGCAAGATCTCACCTCTAATTTTGCTTCAACACCAAGTTTGAAACCATAGCGGACGTCCCTGGAGACGATGGGAACAGCACTCATGTTCTCAGAGCCTCCAGTGAGCACTACCTTGCTGTCTCCCATTAAAATATCCTGAAAAAAAATCGGTAAATTAAACTGAGTTTACACTTCGGAGACATTGATATGAAGCTCCCAGTCAGCATATACTTGCTGCCTCCTATTAAAAAATTCTGAAAAATTTCGTTTTTTTCAAGACTCGACAGCTGAAGAGTAAAGCAAATTTGACCAAAACCGTCAGTACCCCAAAGAAAGTAGCCCTAGGGTCTGTAGAGTGATTTTCTTTTAATGACACGTTGTATTTACAAAATCAATTTCAGCTTTTTTTCATTTTAGACTTTTGTAAAAGTCTTGTAGTTTGTGAGATACACATTCTTGTTGAAAACTGCTTGTAAAATGCCACTTGGTATGCGATCAACATGTGCATTACAAGGACTATCTACTTTTCATAACTTTGGTTTGAGTAATGCAATTTGCATTCTGATATAAATGGTATCAGAAATGATAAATGATGTGAAGCGCACATTCGTACGCACTTTTAATAATCTGCCCTACTTTTTCACTGTCGAGGGTCTTGAGTGATAAAGTCATGATTGCGATGCAGCGCATTTATTTATGAATAAGTTTGCACTACATAACAAATAAGAGAAAGCTAAATATTTCAGATATCACACAGCTCAACATTTTAATTTCCTTGCTCAAGGATACTTTTTCACTAACAAGTAGAGCAAATTTTTTTGTAAGAAACAAAGAAATTAGGTGACTTGCAGGTGAATAAAATTATATACCAAACCAGTACTAACCCACCTGCCTGAACTCATTTAGGAACCGCCACTACAAAAGCATTGCCCAACTCATTGTCGAACGCAAACTGTCAAGAGAGAAATGAAGCGTGCCCTGGCCACAATAATAATCCTTCCGACAAAATGAATTTCCTATTGAACTTTCCTGTGTGAATAAATTCACATAGCATGAATTTCAAAGTTTGAAATTAAAACTCTTCTTCACCAGTGACAAATGATGTCTCTAACTGTCATCCTTCACAAAACAATGAGAAACTAGAATGGCATAGACTCAATTCTTTTGATACACGTTTTCATAATTTGTACAAGGTCCAAGTCTGCAAAATTGCTCAGTTTTATACCATTTATAAATTTGGAGGTTAGATCTCTATGAATTTCTCAATTTTGTATGAAATTGTTCAGAAATAGAAAATGCTAATTCAATATTTCTATACAAAACCACAAAAAGTGTGAAACTTGAAAAAAATTTCATTCTTACCATTACTTGGTTAACAGAGAAATTCCATGAAAATTCTGACCACACATACAATATCTCAATTAAACTAAACACCCAGTTGCTCGAAACTTTCTTGTATGAAATAAAATGTGACGACTTTCTGTGAAGAGGACCAAAAGTAAATTATGAGCAATAATTACTTCATCAAGGTAAATGTTAAGAAATTACGTTCCTTCCATTAAGATCATGCAAAACACAACTAAGCACAATAAGAATATAATGCACTACCGCATATTTCTGGAATGACACAAAAAAACTCAATAAACTAGAGTAGCAGAACCAATGGCAAACTGCTTGCAACATTTCTGAGGAGCTTTAGACTTTTTCAGGTGGGAACATGAAAAAACATAGACGTTCCAACTACTATATGAGGTTTCATTAAAATAGGATGCATTTTCATACCTTGGCATTGCATTCAATAAAAATAGCAGAAAAAGATGAAGTTGCACAAAACACATCAGATGAGATTAAGAATGATGGAACTCTCAAATTGAATGGCTGTTCTGAAACCCTGATCTCTCACCATAGGATTTTTTTATAAGATTATAAGAACATAAGTATTAATATGCGATAAACAATTTCGATTTGCAGTATCGAATTATGAGAGGAATTTATACCATGAATGATATCCAGAAGTAATCAAATGTTGTATGGAATGCTTGATGAGGCGATGGGAAAAATGTGCCGAAAAGAAGTTTACTATCTTACATGAAACAGTCCTCTAGATTATTTACAATTCAAACAAATTTTTTAATTGTTCTTCAATGCATTTGAAACACTTGAACATGCTGTTTTTTAGAATGAGGCTTCAGATAAATTAATGATTTTAACTTTCATTAGAAACTTGCTCGATAAGTAGTAGTAGTAGTAGTAGTATTAGCATTGATTTGCTAGCGCTTCTCTTGCTCAATAAAGTCATAACTGACATGTGGACTCATGGTATAAGTTCTATGGGCTGTGTGGACCAGGAGTGGAGGCAGACCAGACCTTCAAAAATTTTATTTCATGGGGTGAAAAGTCGAACGAGTCAATTACAGCAACTACATTTCCAGCAGACTAATTAGAATTCTGTTGCCATTTTGTAATAGAAAATGCTAGAACACATTTCCATAAATCAAAATGCTCGCAGTAAATAAACTCGTTTGTGAGTTCATAAATTAAAACTTTCATCTCTTCTGTCATAATTGCGTAAGAAAAATTACTTGTTGAAAATAGAAAAAAAATGTAGAGGGGTGATGGTTGGTGTAGGTTTCATCTGTGTACAAGAAAGCATAACCCAGAAAAATTAAATTCAAGTTTCTGAGACCACTGTGACTTACATGTGCCCCATTGACCACTGCCTGAAAGCCAGAGCCACAGAGCCTGTTGATTGTGAGAGCTGGAGTCTCCAGAGGCGCACCAACACGAAGAGCAACGTGGCGGGAAATATACCCGGTATCTTGAGCTGAAATCTAAAGCAAAGAATTATAAGCATTCTATGTACCCATTACTTTGTTAGCACAACTAAATAATGTTCTCATGCTTGCCGTAACCTTCAAATTTTTTTCGTAAACCACTAGACACTATCTGAATTGTCTATTAATTGAGAAATACATCTCATTTTTTCTCCTAGTCATGGTTTCAGTTCAACTAAAATGCACAAACACAAAAAAGTGTATTCAGAGGTCATCCTGAAGAGCAGGCACAACATTCGGCATTCCACTTCTATGAATAACTACGTTTGCATAAATAACATTAGTTGCCACAAACGGCCCCTACTTCACGTAACAAATCTCAGGTTCAAAATAAAAACTTTGATTTTAATCCAGTAGAGCCAAAAGCAGAAAAAGCTGAGCAGAGATGTTTTTTCAGTATTGTTCCAATAATAAATAGGCTTAACATAATTGACTTGCTTTAATGAGGCCAGAGGATCATGGATTAAAAATTGAAGCCTACCACAATAATTTGTCAATTTTTGACTGAACTCTACTATAAAAGACAGCAAAAAGATTTCATACATGCTCTTGAATGTCTTGACACGCATTAAAATAGGAGAGAATTACAGCTGGCCAATGTTACTGAGACATGGTCAAGATAAATGTATTACAAATATACTACTCACAGAGATACAATTTCCAATAACAACAGAGTCCACAAGCTTGGGATCAACTTTAGCATCAGCAAGAGCTGCTCTAGAAGCCACCTCCTGCAGGTCTGTGGGTGTGAGCTTCATGAGAGAGCCTCCCATTGCTCCGAAGGGCGTGCGACGAGCACCAACAATGAAAACGCCTGGAAAAGAAAACTTATTACATTGAAAGTTTACAGTAAGATTGATTAAACCAAATAATTTTAGTTAAAAGTATATCACTGTTTAAATTGAAGATGCTATTACCTCTTAACTAGCTAAAATTGGAGAAAGAAGAAATGTGATAAATATTCCATTCTATGATACTTTATTTAAATGTACCAACTGAATTTGAGTACTATCACCTATTAATAAATAGAAATGTCAGAAGATTAAATGAATGAATGAGTCAGAATAAATAAAACTGGATATTTATTAATATCAACAAGTATCTTGGACATCAGAAGTAACGTAATCAAACATTGGGTCAATATTGAATTTAGGCCTTTCACGGAAATAATAAATTCGGTTCCAAACAATCACTAAAGGAACACATTTAAAA